>JAJAGP010001000.1:0-92152 GCA_025084515.1 Ancistrus triradiatus
GTAAAAAGCATTTCAAGGTCCTGGAGTGGCCTAGCCAGTCTCCAGACCTCAACCCCATAGACAATGTGTGGAGGGAGTTGAAAGTTGCCCCAAAACATCACTGCTCTAGAGGAGATCTGCATGGAGGAATGGGACAAAATACCAGCTACAGTGTGTGCCAACCTGGTGAAGACTTACAGGAAACGTTTGACCTCTGTCATTGCCAACAAAGGTTATGTTACAAAGTATTGAGTTGAACCAAATTCATTGACCAAATACTTATTTTAATTTACAATTTAATTCTTTAGAAATCCTACAATGTGATTTCCTGGATTTTCTTTCTCATTTTGTCTCTCATAGTTGAAGTGTAGCTATGATGAAAATTACAGACCTCTCTCATCTTTCTAAGTAGGAGAACTTGCACAATCAGTGGCTGACTAAGTACTTACCCCACCGTGTCACAGTTCACTGAGAATCTGGACCTATGTGCCCCTTCATACCGACAGGGGGCGATCTGAACAGGGACATGTTCGGTGCTTTGCCGGACGGTGGAGCACTCGAGGGAGAAACTAGTTCACTTGTGCTGATGACTTTCAGGTGGTCGAGCCTCTATTTAGGCAGTGTCCTAGCTCTCCCTCAATGCTTGGATGTTTTTGGAGTGAAGCGTCCTTCTGACTGTTCTGCGGTTTGCCGCCGCTTACGTTTGTTGCGCGTGTGGTGCTCTTGCGTTTATGGACACTAATTTTCCGGTAAGCCCGTGTATGCTTCAGTTAAGTAGTTAAAAACCCGCAATTGCTTTGGTTAAACCTGTTTAAGCAGTTAATGCTGCTGTTTGCTTCCGTTATGTGTTTAATGCACGTTATAGCTTCAGTTAAGTAGATAAGACTGTCATTCCTTTAATAAATATAAGTATGGTGATTACAATAGCACCTGCACACGTCTCCTGTCTGCCAGTAGGCTCACGTTGTAACAGAATACTCCGCCAAACAAAGGAGACGCCAAGTCTTCGCGCTGCCCCGGTTTTGCCTGCGATGGACGAGCTGCCGAAAAAATTTGACGGCGATCCCCGTCAATGTGGCAAATTTTTTCGGCAGTGCTCGGTCTACTTGCGCCAGTACCCTCATTACACCAACGAGGAACGTCTCGTGTTCGTTAACTGCCGTCTCACAGGCAAAGCACTTGTCTGGGCAGAGGCCAACTGGTCCCGGTTGTTTCAGGGGACTTATGACCAGCTCATTAGTGAGCTGTGGGACCAGTTTGGTCTCTCAGATAGCTCTCAGCAGGAGTTCATCACTCGCCCTGTCCGGTCTGCTTTCTTTAACCATCAGCTAGATCCCCAGCTTGCGAGCAGCCGGAACATTTTAGTCAAGCGTCGACAAGTGCATGTAAGTCCCGAGTTTAAGCATGCTAGCTCAGTAGTAGAGTCGATAGCGATGGATACTCGTGTTTTTGTACAAGCTAGCTCAGTAATAGAGCCGATAGCTTCTCATTGTCATGTTTCTGAACAAGCTAGCTCAGTTATTGAGCTGATAGCTTCTCGTTGTCCTGTTTCTGAACAAGCTAGCTCAGTGATAGAGCCGATAGCTTCTCGTTGTCCTGTTTCTGAACAAGCTAGCTCAGTTATTGAGCCGATAGCTTCTTGTTGTCCTGTTTCTGAACAAGCTAGCTCAGTTATTGAGCCGATAGCTTCTTGTTGTCATGTTTCTGAACAAGCTAGCTCAGTTATTGAGCCGACAGCTTCTCGTTGTCCTGTTTCTGAACAAGCTAGCTCAGTAATAGAGCCGATAGCTTCTTGTTGTCCTGTTTTTGAACAAGCTAACTCAGTAATAGAGCCGATAGCTTCTTGTTGTCCTGACTCTGAACAAGCTAGCTCAGTTATTGAGCTGATAGCTTCTTGTTGTCCTGTTTCTGAACAAGCTAACTCAGTTATTGAGCTGATAGCTTCGCTTTGTCCTGTCTCTGAACAAGCTAGCTCAGTGATAGAGCCGATAGCTTCTCGTTGTCCTGTCTCTGAATAAGCTAGCTCAGTGATAGAGCCGATAGCTTCTTGTTGTCCTGTTTCTGAACAAGCTAGCTCAGTTATTGAGCCGATAACTTCTCATTTTACTTTGTTTGAACACGATAGCAATAGCACGATAGCTCAGTAATTAAGCCGATTGAGCCGATAGCATCTCGTCGTGGTATTTCTGTACTCGCTAGCTCAGTCGTTGAGCCGATAGCGTCTCCTCGTGGCATTTCTGTACTCACTAGCTCAGTCGTTGAGCCGATAGCATCTCGTCGTGGTATTTCTGTATTTGCTAGCTCAGTCGTTGAGCCGATAGCGTCTCGTCGAGGCATTTCTGTTCTCGCTAGCTCAGTCGTTGAGCCAATAGCATCTCGTCATTGTATTTCTAAACTCGCTAGCTCAGTTATTGAGCCAATAGCGTCTCATCGTGGTGTTTCTGAGCTTGCTAGCTCAGTTAGAGAGCCGATGGAGTCGAGTAGTAATGTGCCTGAGTACGCTGCACCACGGACATTCATGCAGACACCAGCACCACGGACATTTGCACCTACTCCCGTGCCGTGGACATTCGTACCGACTCCCGTGCCGCGAACATTCGTGCCAACTCTCGTGCCACGGACAGTATCGTCAGTACTCGTGCCAGCGAGGGGGTCTACTCCAGAGCCAACACCGAGGGCAATGGATCCAGTAGCCGTGCCGAGGGCGAGTGTTCCTGTGCCAGCACCGAGGAGATCTGCTCCAGTAGCCGTGTCGAGGGCGACTGGTCCTGTGGACGTGTCAATGACAGCGGATCCAGTAGCTGTGCCGAGTGCGAGTGTTCCTGTGCCAGCACCGAGTGCAAGTGTTCCTGTGTCAGCACCAAGGGTGAGTGTTCCTGTGCCAGCACCGAGGGTGACGGATCCAGTAGCCGTGCCGAGGGCGAGTGTTCCTGTGCCAGCACCGATGGCGACAGTGGATCCAGTAGCTGTGTCGAGGGCAAGTTATCCTGTGGACATGCAAGAGGCCTTGCATTTTGGAGAGGTCTTGCCAGAGGTCGGCGATTCCCAAGAGGCCTTGCCAGAGACCATGTGCTCCCGTGGAGTCGTGTATTGGAGGAAGGCCATGGACACGCAAAAACATCTGTTTACCTCGTTCCCCCCCAGGCTTCGCCCAAAGAGGAAGCCCCCTGACGGGACAGGGTGGTCCGAGGGGTCCATCGGTAAGGAACCCTGGCTGGGTCTCGGGCACCTTTGGGGGTGGGGGGGGGGGGGGGGTTATGTCACGGTTCGCTGAGAATCTGGACCCTATGTCCCCCTCCATGCCGACAGGGGGCGATCCGAACAGGGACATGTTCGGTGCTTTGCCGGACGGTGGAGCACTCGAGGGAGAAGCTAGTTCACTTGTGCTGATGACTTTCAGGTGGCCGAGCCTCTATTTAGGCAGTGTCCTAGCTCTCCCTCAAAGCGGAGTATTGTTTGGATGTTTTTGGAGTGAAGCGTCCTTCTGATTGTTGCGGCAGTTGTTCTGCGATTTGCTGCCGCTTACGTTTGTTGCGCGCGTGGTGCTTCCGTTATGTGTTTAATGCACGTTATAGCTTCGGTTAAGTAGATAAGACTGTCATTCCTTTAATAAATATAAGTATGGTGATTACAATAGCACCTGCACACGTCTCCTATCTACCAGTAGGCTCACGTCGTAACACACTGTATATATATATATAATGTGTGTGTGTATGTATTCCAGCCGAAACTTGATTTGTGTGTGTGTGTGTGTGTGTGTGTGTATTATATTGATTATTACATTGTTTATGGATTATTATTTACCTGATTGCCTTACCATTCTCCTTTAATTGCTGATATTCTTGGTCCCAGTCCTCGCCCTGGTTTGTGTATTACACTTTGAGTATCACCTCTTGTTTTCTTCAGTAAAGCCTCATGTTCCTTTCATCCACATGTGCCTGGCATTTTCTGTGTGGCGTTACAACACTTGAGTTCTACCAGCTAATTTAGAGTCTTTTTATATTTTGGTTGATTTTGAGTTTGTTTTTGAGCATTATTTAGTAATATCAAATCTCTTTTCTGCTGTACTTCACTAATTGTGGGACACTGTCTCAAAGGTTTTGTTGATATTTAACAGAACCCTTTCTTCCTTTTATCTGCGCAGTATTTCTCAAGAATTAATAGACATTAACAGACCCACCTTCATGCTTAGTTTATGATGCACCACTTCTTACTTAGCGGTAGTTTCTTGTCAGTGATTTACTTTACATATTTGGCCAGTTAAGAAAGAGTTCCACCAGTTTGCTTGCTTTTGAACACATTACCCTTAACTTTTGTTTCTTAACGACATTTGCCATATGGCAGGCAAGCATTTAGATATTTTTAAGGCCTTCTCCTACTTTGTGAGAGTTAATCATCTAGTCAATGGCTCCTCGTGAAGCTTGAAGAGTGACACAGTGTATTAATATAATATATTGATTACTTTCCTGTTGTTTTCTCAACTTATTTTAGAGTTGGACTGACACTGACCTATCCACTCTTTGCTCTTAAAATGAAAGTGCTTTGGACGGCTATTGGAATTTTTCTTTTTTGGGGGGGGGTTGTGTGAGACCCTAATCACTTCAAAACATAGGAGGGTGGTGGGAGTGGGTGCATTAATTCCTGTAACTAATCATTTGTGTTTTCCCAATGCAGCCAGTGCCAAAGGCAGGGCCTTATAAACTAACGGATTTATAAATGATTAATTAAGGGTAGTCTCAGGGGATATTCAGCAGCTATAAGCAAAAATATTAATTAGCTAAGATGAGAGTTAAACCTACAAGAAAACACACTGCTGCCAAGAGCACATGAGAGCTGTCTCCTCTGACTCTGGGAGATCATGCTACAAAAAGCATGAGGATGCGATTTGAGAGGTTGTTATTTTCAGAGAAGCCGCGATGGCAGAAATGGAGAGGGCTGAGTTGCACAAGACTTGGAAGACCAGTTAATGGAATAATTCAATGAAAACATTAACTTGGTTAAAAGAGAATTATTAAGATCCACTAGAATTAATTAAATATCGACCAATTTGGGTGATGATAGTTGGTAGCTAGAATGTACCAGTCATTATTGCCTGCAATTGCAGTTGGAAATTAGAGCTCGGCTACAGTCACACAGCAGGAAAAGTGGCCCAAATATGATTTTCTCACCAAATCCATTTTATTGTGACATATATCCAATATTCATCTGAGCAGTTCATGCTCCTAAAGCGCCACACTTCACATTCAAAATAGAGTCAACAGTAACAGGCACTTCTTTAATGGTCAGGTTTAAAAGGACACGTTGTTCTGTTATAGTTCATCCCAATCGCGGAGCAAACCTATCTGTTTTAAGGTTGGGAGCTACTTAAGCTCACAAAGCGGACATGGACATGGACACGAACACAAAAGACAGGTTCAGTCAGGACTTTGCTTAATAATGAAGAGCTGAGAGGGAGAAGGGCGGGTGGGAGAGAATCATCTTCGAGTGTCTGACTCACTCTTTGCCACATTACACACTTATATTAAATTTACGTTATGTAGCCCTAAGTAGAGCTGTTTACACTATAGCACTGGAGCCACGATATTTCATCCCACTGTGTAAATGCATCTGACTGGCCAAACAGTTATAATTTACTTCTGTTAATGCTAATTCATTACAGATGAGCTCTTTAAGATTAGCCCAAGATTACCTCTTTAGGCAGCCTTAATCCTTTTGCTCTTTTACATGAATGTCAAGCTGCTAATCAAAATGTAGCATAGATCAGATAGTCAGTTTCTGAATACTTTTAAACTTAATCCATCTAAGACTATACCACCTGTGAGTTTGTAATTTGTTTTGCCACACTGTGTCTTAGTCATAACTTAAGCAACTAGGAAATATCAGAGGGTTTACTAATAAACAACTAATAACAAGTCACCATTATTAAGCAGCATAGTTAAAGTTCTGCTTCTGACATTCCAGCCATGTTAAGAGTTAAATAGATCATTTTGTATGGTCTTGCCTTGTTCGTGCTTATGGGCTGTAAAGTTAATGAAGTAATCATTTTGGAGCTATTTGTACTTTCATAAACGAAGCCTAAAATTGAGGTGGGAAAGCAATAACATGATAACCATCCCACTGCAGTGCAAAAAGCATGAAACACAATTAGAGAAATATGAATTCACTTGAAAAGGTCACAGATCCTTTAGATAGCCATGCTGATATGAGCCACTGGAAGTATATAAATGCTGCCGACTCAAGAATTATTCTGCTAAATGAGAAATTGGACCAGGCTTATGAGAAGGCGAAACCAATGCAGGTTTAATGAGAGTAGGGTAAATCAGGCTACATCACTGCTGTTTCATATTTCTCAGTTGCTGAATTGTACTTTCATCATATACGGTTGGTGTGACACATTTGTAATACAACAACCACCAGTCTTGTCTTTCTTCTCTCAGTTATACAAGTAGATGATTTGAACAGAGTAGCAAAAAAACATCACTCTAAAAATGGTGTTAAGGCCTTTTCACACTGAGTCCGATTTTTACGCAAGGAAAAAACGGATGCGAGTTTTAACGTAGGGGGACCTTCACGCCAGGTCTGAAGTGTTTTTTGTATAAACACGCTGAAAACTCCCTGTCTGCTTTTGCTTTCTTTAGTTTCCCTTCTTTTGTGTCACGGAGATTTTGTGTGCCTTTTTCACATTGTCAACTTACAAAGACAGAGACATGAGTGAAGATTAGTGCAGGAAGCTATAGTTTGTGTTTTTGTGGGCATGAACAGATTAGAATGCACTTAGATAAACACGAAAGTGATTCCATACAGCCACTGTAAGGTTTGTCATCATCCTTTCAGCTATGTTCCGACAGATATTTTCTTTAATATCCATGTTTTTATATTGTGTTGCTTCTCCTATAAGCACCTGTGCTCTGCTACTAGCAGGATGAGCTATTCTGCCGACAACCGAGCTCTGATTGGTTAGTCTGATTTTAACACATCCAAACAATGCAGAAATTAGAACAGGCTCTAATTAAAAAATTTCGCAGTAGCAGTCTGTCACATTCGGACTCTGCATTGATATTTGAGTGTTCTTTCTCAAAAATTGACATGCGTTTTCTTTGTCCGTAAATTTTTTTACTTTACTTTAAAAACAAGTTATTGTTCAAGTAAATGAAAATGTAGTCAACATGACTGTAAACTTTGTAGCATGGCTATCAGGCTTAAAAAAAAAAGATTCGATTTAACATGTTCCACGCTGATATATGAAGATGTAATCTCTATGTATGTAATATGTAGATGTCATTCACTGTCTGGACACTAGCAATTCCATTCGCAATGGCATTGTTTCAACAACCTTATGCAACATAACATTTTGTCCAAGATGTTATATTGATGACTGGAGAGCCGAAACACTTTGTAAAGTCTTCTCCAGCACATCCCATATAATTTCCAATAGGTTTAAGGTCAGGACCCTGTGGTGGCCAATTCATGTGTGAAAATGATTCCCCAGAACTACTCTTTCACAGTTTGAGCCTGAATAAATCCTAACATTGTCATCCTGAAATATGGCCAAGTCATCAGGGAAATCTGTACTGTGGAGTACATTTCTTACATATATCATCTAGGCTACCTAAGGAGGTTGGGTTCCTGTTTAAGTCTTGGTCCTTCCAAGATTTCTTCCTTATAACTTTTAGGAAGACTTCCTGTCACCCTAGGCTTTCTCAGTTAACACTTTGTACCTGGATATTTGTGCCTGAGCTTTGTGACAATGCTTCATTCAAGTGCTATAGAAATAAAATTGACTTGACTTGATTCAGGTACTCGGCCAACTTCATTTTGTTACCACACAATGTTGCTTACCATGACACACCCACTGCTCTAGAACAGGGTAAATCTGGACTCATCAGAACATGTCATGCATTTATCCATTGCTCCAGAGTCCAATTTTACACTCCCTTGCCAAATGAAGCATGTTTTTTTCTGATTAATCTCACTAACAAGGTCAAGTTAGGTCAAGTCAGCTTTATTTCTACAGCATTTACAATGTTAGATTATCTTATAATTTATAAGGCCCATCCCAAATTGAGCAAGCAAGGAAAAACTTTAAATGTTATAAGGAAGAAACCTTGGGATGACCAAGGCCTTAGATAATATATCTAATTAAAATGAAATATTATAAAGAGTAGAATAAAATAGACAATATGAAAGCTATAATATATAAGCCAACAGTGAAGAGAAATATTGCACAGAATAATGTAAAAATATGCATAGGCATTATTTAGTCCAGTACACAGAGTGACTGTAGGATCTTCTGTCCTTGGCAGGAAAGTCTTGGTGGCATGGCATCCCCAGGGGCGAGAGTTACTGCCCTCTGTGGTCTCAGAACATCTTAGTGTGTTGGGCTGGAGCTGGAACCGAAATACGAGCTTGGAGAGAAAAGTGAAAATGTACTTAGCTATTGTTAAGGGCACAGTGTCTGTTAACAGTGTTACGGTTCACCTAGGTAGCGGATGAAAAAGTGTGTGTGGGGATAAGCACATGCACACACGCAAAAAGAGGGAAAAAATAAAGGTTTTTAATGACAGATGCAAGGTTACATCTAAACTAGTCTTCAACATTTTGTTGTTGGGCCTTGCTCAACAACAACAAAAAAAAAAATAATAAAAATAAAGTTATTAAATCAAGTCCAAGTCCAATCCCCCATCATTCTACACTCAATACTCCAAAATGAAAAAACTGAAGACAGAGTGTTAGAATTTTGGGAAATTCTAAAAAAAGCCAAAAATTTTGCATGGGCAAAAGTATTCAGACCCAATTCTATGACACTTGAAATTTAGCTCTGGGGGCCCTCCGGGGTCTCTCTTTAATCATCTTTTCTCGTTTTTCATCTTTGAGATGTTTCTACACCTTGACTGGAGTCCATCTGTGGTAAAAATTGAGTTTGACTGGACATGATCTGGAAAGGACACACAGCTGTCTATATATAGGTCTTCACAAGCTAACAATGTGCATCAGAACTAAAAAACCAAGCCATGAAGAGGGAAGATCTGCCTGTAGAGCTCAGAGACAGAATTATGTGGAGGCACAGATCTGGAGAAGGCTACAAAAACAAAACATTTTCTGCTTCCCAAAAGCTCAGTGGCCTCCATAATTCTTAATCAAAGAAGTTGGAATAACCAGGACTCTCCTAAAGCTGGCCATCCCACCAAACTACTAAGTAATCACGGGACAAAAAGAACTTGGTAAGAGAGCTGACCAAGAAACCAATGGTCACTCTGGGTTCCAGAGATCCTGTATGCAGGTGAGAGAAAACTTCAGAAGGTCAACCATTACTGGCATCCTCTCCACCAATCTGGGCTTTAAAATGGCAGAGTGGTTTTCATCAGACCAGATAATCTTGTTTCTCACAGTCTGAGAGTCCTTTAGGTGCTTTTTTTTTTGCAAACTCCAGGTGGACTTTGTTTACTATTTATTTACTGGAGCTGAGGATTCTGTCTGGCTACTCTGCTCTGATATGTATTATTAACTGTGAGATCTTATATAGACAGCTGTGGTGTCTTTCAAAATCATGTCCAACCAACTGAATTTACTGCAGGTGGACTCCAATAAAGTGCAGAAGACAGCTCAAAAACATGATCAAGAGAAATGGGAGGCCTCCAGAGCTAAATTCCAAGTGTCATCGCAAAGGATCTTTTATGTTAGCACAAAGCTACAACATAACATAAATGTGAAAAAGTGAATGTATATACACACACACACACACACACCTCAGATTGGGCCAATGGGAGCGTTAATTGCACAATGAACTAAACACAGATTTTCAACTCCCTCCACAATTTTTCTATGGGGTTGAGGGTCTGGAGACTAGCTAGGCCACTCCAGGAACCATGAAATGCTTTTTAAGAAAGGAGCCACTCTTTCGTTGCCCGAGCGGTGTGTTTTGGAGGTGGGATCATTGTCATGCTGGAAGACCCAGCCACGTTCCATCTTCAATGCTCTCACTGATGGAAGGAGGTTTTGGCTTAAAAATCTCACGATTACATGGCTCGTTCATTCTTCACTTAACACGGATCAGTCGTTCCTGTCCCCCCTGCAGAAAAAAAACAGCCCCATAGCATGATGTTTCCCACCCCCATGCTTCACAGTAGGTATGGTGTTATTGGGATGTAAACTCAGCATTCTTTCTTCCTCCAAACACGATGAGTTGAGTTTTTAAATTTTAACCAAAACGTTCTATTTTGGTTTCATCTGGACCACATGATATTCTCCCAATCCTCTACTGAATCATCCATATGCTCTTTGGCAAACGTTCAGACGGGCCTGGACATGTACTGGCTTTAAGCAGACAGGGACACGCCTGGCACTGAAGGATCCGAGTCCCTCTCGGCGTAGTGTGTTACTGATGGTAGCCTTTGTTACTTTGGTCCCAGCTCTCTGCAGGTCATTCATCAGGTCCCTCCGTTGTAGTTTCTGGGATTTTTTGCTCACCGTTCTCATGATCATTTTGACCCCACAGGATGAAATCTTGCCTGGGGCCCCAGATCGAGGGAGATTATCAAATGGTCTTGTATTTCTTCCATTTTCTTACAATTGCTTCCACAGTTGATTTATTCACACCAACCTGCTTGCCTATTGTAGATTCACTATTTCCCAGCCTGGTGCAGGTCTACAATTTTTCTTCCTGGTGTCTTTCGGACAGCTCTTTGGTCTTGGCCATGGTTGAGTTTGGAGTCTGACTGTTTGAGGCTATGGGACAGGTGCCATTAATACAGGTAATGAGTGGAGGACAGAAGAGCTTCTTAAAAAAGAAAGTTTCAGGTCTGTGAGAGCCTTGCTTGTTTTTGTGGGTGACCAAATACTTATTTTCCCACCATGATATACAATTAAATTATTTAAAAATCCTACAATGTGATTTCCTGGATTTTTTTCTCATTGTGTCTCTCATAGTTGAAGTGTACCTATGATGAAAATTACAGACCTCTCTCATCTTTTCTAAGTAGGAGGAACTCGCACAATCAGTGGCTGACTAAATACTTTTTTGCCCCACTGTAAATCAGGGAGCACCTGTACAATACAAAAATATTAATCCATATTATGTCTTATACAGTGTGGATTTTCCCAGGGTTCTGGAACGGATTCATTCAGTTTACATTATTCATTATGGGAAAAAGTTTGCTTGGTACTCGTCATTTTCAAACAAGCCTTTAGAATGCTGAGGTCAGGAAGAATACGAAATGGGAGGCATGCAAGAAATTGGGCAACAGGGCAAAATGACGGGCCAAGTAATACAGGTAAGAAGTGTGCAATGAAACGCTCAGTAAACCAAATGGGAGAATAATTATAGTGCGCAATGAAACAGGGGAACTAGGGAACTTAAATAGGTGTGCAGATGCGGACCAAACGGGGAAAGAACAGTGCATGGAAGACAAGAGGCTGGTTTGCGGGTGGGGGGTGAATGAAGGGAGTGTTGGGTAGTGGAGATTGGCACATAGCACAAGGGATCGTGACACACAGAAACAATGCAGGTAGAACATAGCCAAATTTGTCATTGTAAAAGTGCATCATTAGAGATGTTCTTGAGTGAAATTAACAAAACATTTCCTTAACTGCCTCACAGCTCCAGAGACCCTGGTATGAGCCCCGGCTCAGCTGCTGTATGTGTGGAGTTTGCATATACTTCCTGAGTCTATGTGGATGATGGACAAGTCATATAAAAAAAAGCTGGAGTGCATGATCTGGCACTATTTTTCCAGCACCGTATGGATATACTCCCTACTCCTGCAGTGCTTTGGCACAACATGGTGCTTTATGAGAGAACTATTCATATTTTTTGAATAGTGCCAGTTCATGAATGGGTAATTTCATGGGACTGACCTGAGGTGAAAATATAGATCATGAATGACATCTTGTTTCATATCTATTTATTGTTTTTCTTCATATGTGGCATAAAAAACTTTTCTATACAGAGATTTTTTAATATCCAGATAGAGATTGGTCTGTCCTCTCTCTCTCTCTCTCTCTCTCTCTCTCTCTCTCTCTCCCTACCTCAATTAGGCAATAAGAGGTTGTTAAATTAAACGGGGACACACACCACTCACAAACATAATCCTATTACTCCTTTACAACATTGACACACTATTGAGTTCCCTTGGGTTTATATGAAAAAACCTCATAGCAGGAACAGTAGTGACTGATGAGATTCAGGCGCCCTTGTTCTAATTACCTGTGCACACTTTTACAGGCAGGTTTTTCCTTCACGTAGAAAGATGAGCTGACGTGAAAAACAGAGGATGATGTTCATTTTCTAATCTCCATGACACAGGGCTAATAGATGAACAGACGGGTCTAGGGAGAGAGTCAGATGAAATGTGCCATGTCCTCTACTGTACTGGCATCAAGGTGTTATCATATCAATACTTGTTATGAGCTCGTTATTTAGCTGTATTGTGCGCTGGACTTCTTGATATGCTTCAGTTTATTATGCTTCGTATTTGTGGGAGCATGGACGAGTTCATATTTTCCACAAAGAGATTTCTGTGTCATATTGACGAAGCCCAATATTTCTGCTTTTCATTTCAAAATATCAAGATAATTAGATAAAGAGTCGGCGTATGCTCCAAAACATATTGGACCTCTGAGGGCTAACTTGGCGTCTGGTTATTTGCTCTGCACAGCTAGTGTAGTGGTAGCTGAGGGTTCCTAAAGTGGTCCCTTTGCTGACTTGCTAATAAGAGAATGGGTTAAGTGCACGGCTTCAGCTTTAATTGACCTTAGCAATTTTCACTTGTGTATTTTATTATCCAAATGCTTGGAGTAGAACTCATTAGGTCCAAAGCACCTTCCAGCCCTTTGGACATAGTGCAAACACAGCGCTGATTATAAATTTCCTTTCGCCAGTCAATTGCAGCTAGGTGCAACAGCTTGAGGAGGTAAAAACAAATCTCTGCAATAATTGAAATGTAGCATGAAATTACCCCTGTAAATAACCAACAGCCATTACAAGAACACATTCTATCTCATTTCCAATAATACCAGCCTGGATCTGCCTGCAAGGACATACGCACACTCACACACACACACACACACACGCAGTGTAGGTGGGAGAAACCTTTGGAGGGTTACACAATTGCACATTTATCCTCAAAATTAAAAATGGTGATTGATCCGTGGAATATTAACGGTCAACAGTGTGTTTTCATTAACTTGTGAAGGCGAGCGAGGAAGCCCTCTGTAAAAGAAGAAAGGAGTGGAAAAGAGGAAGGGGGGGGAAAAGGAGGCCTCTGTATAAAACGTCGATCCTGTGTAGTGAATAACCCCAGAGAGAAATGTAAATACTCAACTCCAATAACACGACAGCACACTAATCATATTTACAAACTATATTAAATCTGTCCATTGTGTGCATGGCCTGCACTTAGGATTGGCTCCCTGTGTAATTGTCATTGTAACCAATGTTGGCTTACGAGTGGAGAGAATTTAACTGCAGTGATATAAGGTGACTGGTAGGCTTATTATTACTTTATTATTACCCTGTATATGTTTATTAAAACAATTTGTCATGCAGAACAGGACTGGGAGAATGGAAACATTAAATCCCAGCGTACTCTAGCCGCAGAAATGAGTTGCAATAAAATTAATGGCAGCGAGGCCAGGGCTGACACTGCCGTGCCACGTAATAACCCTCCGCTTCATTTCATTTGCTGATCATTTCCTGTCAAGGCCACTGCCATTAAACATACATGTTGAAGATTATTGAAATAGCCCCTCCAAAGCCATCATATATAGCGAGGAAAAAAAGAGGCAAGTGTTGGGTGTTTGGAAGCTTCCAGGGGTTTGAGACAAACCAGAGGTTGTTGGGATCATGCCACTAAGCCTAACTCTAGGGAATAATAAAATATCTGGCAAAGCTGAAAGGTGATAAGATTGGGCTAAAAGACTGTCGTGTAGTTTAGTAGTGATACTTTGTTATATACAGACTTCACACAATGTGTAATGTCAACATGTTTTTTTATTGTTTATTTTATTCTTTTATTCCCACTTTGTCCTGGTCTGGCTTAGGGGAGCCGGGGGTGCTGTCTATTCTGGAGCTCACAAATGAATACCCTGTACAGGGCTCCTGTCCATCACTCTGGGCTTGAAAGGGGTCAATGTGCCAATGCAATTAGTTCTAAAACACTCCAAATGCACACATAATGAATGCAGCACTGTACAGCACTGCATATTTTAACCATTAACTATATGTATTTTGGAGGCTATATACACTCATTGACAAAAACATGACTGAAAGTAGAAATGTCAGATTGCTGCAAAACTTGGCATGCAGTTCTGTCTCAGGCAGATTTGTAAATGATTACAGGTGTGGTCTGATTAGAAACTGGATCCTGCCACAAGAGGGTGTAAATGTGCTTCCCCCGCTGCCCTGTAAAAAGGCTCTGAGAGGCAGCTTTTAGGCAGTGTACCTCATGGTGAGAGATTGTTGACTGCTAGACATTCCTCTACGAGGCACTCAAAGACATTTTGCCCAGTTGACAGACATTGAGAGGATCGCGTCATTGGACTGAGAGAAGCAGCATGGTTGTTTCAAAGAATTGCCCGCCATATAGGCACATTCTAACCTAGCTGTTAGGAGGTGTTGGCGACAAGCACAAATAGCTCTCACAGTTTTGTTGTCCACCATTCAGACACTTTTCAGAGACATCCCTGTCTGACCATTACCAGGCGCTTAGAAGAAGGTAATTTGTTAACATAGCGCTCATTAGGTGTCCTGCCATTGACAGCCAGCTGCCATTGCCTTTGTTTGCAGTGTTCTCGTGAATGAGAAACCTAAACTTCTATGGACTGGGACTGTATTGTCTTTAGCGACAAATCAAGGATCTGTTTGGGATCCAACGATGGTCAGGTTCGAATTTGGTGGCATTGTGGTTAATGCTTAAATCTTGCCTTTGCTGTGGAGTGACACACTGCTCCAACTGCTGGTGTGATGACGGGGAGCCACTGCATATGACAGTCAGTCACCACTAGTAGTGATACAAGCGACACTAACAACTCAGCGATATGTGCAGGACATCCTGGGGCCCCGTGTTTTGCCTCATATGGCATTTTTCAGCAGGAGTCTGAGGTCTATCCTGACCAGGACCTTGCTTCATAAAAACAGTTTAATCCCCACTGCAACTAGCCTCACCACCAAGGCCCAGGACCACCACTGACAGTTTCACTGCCCCTCAAAGACACTACACATCATATTGATGTGAAATCAATACCTTTTTCTTGCACATGTGTAAAATATCATATCACTATTTACATGGCACGTTACAATAATGCAAAGAAGGCATACTGTGAACATCTGCACACATGTCCATATAAAGCATATCACATTGAACTTATTTAATATTAGCAGTCATGTTTCTTCAGGCATTGTATAAATATCTTTTTGTTTAGTTTTTTTCTCTTATTCCCTTTTCTTCTATGTCATGCACTAGTACACCAAGACAAATTCCTTCTATGTGTCTTACTTACTTAATAAATACATCTGATTCTGAATCAAAACCTCCATGCTCCTGTCCATCTGTCATTGTGCTGCATATGAGATAGCTTACATGTTAGACGTGTGGGTGGTGCTTGGTTGGTTAGTATGGTTACTAACAGAGGTGGCAGAAGTACACAAGTCCTTTACTTAAGTAAAAGTACTACTAATCTGATAATAAATACTCATAATAGAGGGATGGCTAAATGTACTAAAGTACTAAATGTACTTAAAGTAACTGTGTTAAGACTGACAAATTTGCTTTATAGAGGATGTATTTTATTGAGGGCAGAATCATATAAATTACTTCATCAGCTTTGGCTAAACAAGGCAAAAACAAAATAAAAGCTTTATCATACATGAGAAACTAAAATAAGTAAGTTGGATTTGTTTAAATAAATGCTGCTAAATCAGTCATGTCTAGACATGGTAATATTCAGTGATGCAGTAAATCATGATATTTAACCCAAATAATAGTTGTCATCAACTCTTTGAAACACTGTCACTACATTTTACTCAATCAAACTGCAGTCTCACCAATTTTGCAGTTCTTCTTTTAAACACTCAACACCATCGGTTGGTGGTTCTCGACTACGTCTGAACTCATCAAATTGGTTCTCAATGCAGTTTGACCGGAAATATTTGTCGTTTCCTCGGTACTCTGTGCACTTACTTAAACTTGTGCGAGTTGGGCTGTGTGACCCCTTTCAACCGAAACTCGAATCACGATTCACGATTCAGTACAGAGTGATTCAGTAGTTCAGATTCACAATAGCAGGTGCTCAGTGAAGTGAATCTCCGCTATTTGTCAATGAATGCCATTTTCATTGTGTTTTTCTTTATTTTTTACATCTACAGCACTGTATTCATAGTGAAAATAAGTCTCTGTGGGTCCTAAAAAGAATTGTATTGACTGCCAACCAAAAAGGAAACAGGAAGTTAATGCTCCAGAAGACACGGATAGGCTGCAGTTAGCAATTGCAGAGATGCTAGCACCCGGAGTTCATCAATAAAGTAACTGTTTATACTTTTCACTTTCAATCCATTATTCACTAAATTACATGAGATTTTTCAACACTTTATAATAAAGTAGGTTAATGTAAGTGTTTTATACATTAACTTATCATTACTTATCATAGGCAATAAAGTACCTATTATAGCAAATACTCTTTAAACTCCTCGGTTCGTGATACATTTAACTTATGGTTGATTTGGTCGGAATATATATGGATTAGTTCAATTTACATGATTGCTTATGGGAAAAATGTGCTCTGTATTCGTTGTTTTTGGTTCTCGACAAGCCTTCTGGAACTAATTAATGACAAAAACCATGGTACCGCTGTACTTTAAAAATACCTGGGCAAAACTTTTAGAAATATTTTATAGTTTTTAAATATAACTGTTCTATTAATCACAGAAATAGAATTCACCATCCCAGGAACATATATAAACCTCCAGTGTCTGATCAATAAAAACAATATAAATTGTGTACAGTTATTTTTGGGAGTGAACATTAAAAAGTGTTAGGAAGACTTTATGTTTCATACTTTCAGAATATTGTCTGAACACGGCGTACAAACCTGTGTGAACACTTGCTACTTGATGCTTCCATAGTTGCAGTATTCTCAAACATTTTTAGTCATCTGAGTACCTCTACGATCACTCAGATATAAATGCCTGTAATGGCATAGCAGCTCTGCAACAGCTCCTTCAAATTTGGAAATGAGGTGCACCTTTCAATTTTTATTGGGACTCCGCACACACCATGGCAGGCATCCATCGGAGCCATCGTGATTGCATCATTTTTGGCACCCTCCCGCCAGTTGCAATGTGTCACGTATAAACCCAGTTTTCCGATTGCCACTTCATTAGGTGCCTGACTAGAATTGCCTAAATATAAAAGAAAAAGAAATAGATTGATTAAAATAGATTAATAAATAGATTATTTAAAAGCCTAAAATAACGAGCCTTTTTTTGAAAATGTTAATGAGGAAAAATGCAAGATTTTTCTTTTTTGAATGCATTAAGTACAAGTATGAACTATTAGGTTTGTGTAAATAATCAAGTACAGAACAATACTAAAGCACAGTTACAGTGGTGTGAAAAATGTTTGGCCCCACGCCCCCCTTCCTGATTTTTCTATCTATGTTTTTGTTTTTTGGCTGTTTTGTCTCACGTAAGTGTTTCAGTCGAACATCAAACCAATTTAAATATTAGTCACAGACACACAAGTCAACACAAAATGCAGTTTTTACATGGAGTTGTTTATTATTAAGGGAGAAAAAAAATCCAAATTACAATGCCCGTGTGAAAAAGTGATTTGCCCCCCCCCTGTTTAAAACATAACTAATGGTTTAATCACACCTGAGTTCACTGTCTCTTAGCCCACACACCCAGGCCTGATTATTGCCACACCTGTTCTCAATCATTACACATCACTAAATAGGACCTGCCTGGAAAGTTAAGTACAACACAACCAAAAGATTCTTAAAAGCTAACAATCACAACCAAAAGATCCAAAGAAATTCATGAACAATTTGAGAAAGAAGTAATTGAGTTCCTATCATCTGGAAAGGGCCTATAAGCCATTCTGAAGCTTTGGGACTCCAGCGAACCACAGTGAGAGCCATTATCCCAAATGGCGAGACATGGAACAGTGGTAAAAACCTTCCCAGGAGTGGCCGGTTGACCAAAATTAACCCAAGAGCGCCGACGATCATCCAAGAGGTCACCAAATACCCACAACAATATCCAAATTACTGCAAGGCCCCACTTCCTCAGCTAAGGTCAGTGTTCATATTTCCCCAGGATATGCCTCCACCACCATATAAAGATACTGGGGCAAATGAGTTCCAAGACTAAAACCACACACTGCTGAGGCAAAAGAACATTTAAAGCTCATCGTCAATTTTTTTTCCATAGACAATCTTGCATTCTTGTGGCAAAGCCTGAACTCTTTGGAAGGTGTGTGTCCCATTACATCTGGCGTACAGTAACAGCAGGCATTTCAGAAAAAAACATCCAGTAAAAACACATAAAATAGGTGTGGTAGTGTGATGGTCTGGGCTGTTTTGCTGCTTCAGGACTGAGACCTTGCTGTGATAAATTGAAACTATGAATTCTGCTGTCACCAAAAAAATCCTGAAGCGAGAATGTCCGGGGCCATCTTTTCGTGACCTCAAGCTGAAACGAACTTGGGTTCTGCAGCAGGACAATGATCCAAAACATCAGCAAAACGTTCCACCTCTGAATCTACTGAATGCTTGGATGACCTTAAAAGGCTGTTCATGCTACAAAACCCTCCAGCTGTTGGCTGATTACAACAATTCTGCTAAGATGATGGCCAACATTCCTCCACAACGCTGTAAAGACTCACTGCAAGTTGATCACAACAAACTCTTGGCTGCAGTTTGTTTGCTGGCTATGAGGTGGCAAACCAGTTTATTAGGTTTAGGGGGCAATCACTTTTTCACAACAGGGCCATGTAGGTTTGGATTTTTTTTCTCCCTAATAACACCTCATTTAAAACGCCTTGTTGGTTTACTTGTGTTGTCTTTGACTAATAGTTAAATTGGTTTGATGTTCTGAACACTTAAGTGTGACCAAACATTGCAAAAATTATGAATCGGAAGGGGCAAAACCTTTTGACACCACTGTAGGAGTCTTGTACTTTGTTACTGATCACCTCTAAGAGCTTACAGCTATTGGCACTGAGTGATAAAAATGTGTGCCTTTAGTTTCCATTTCTGTGAACTTTTTTAAAAACTGCTCTATCGAAAGAGAATGTATGTATCTGGAATAGCTCTGTTATGTATGTTTTTAGTCCTTTAAGTTAGCCATTTGCTAATGGTGTTATTATGACTTACAAGCAGGTTAGACCTTCAATTTCAATTTTGTTAAACTTAACTACCAACTCTATCCCTCTACCCCTCTCTCGGTCTCTCTCTCTCTCTCTCTCTCTCTCTCTCTCTCTCTCTCTCTCTCTCTCTCTTTCTCTTTTTGTCATACATATTGGAGTGTGCTGTTGTTGGCAATAAGACATGAATTGCTCACATTAAAGGAAGTGGTCTTAGAAGTACATCTTAATAAATTGTATTCACAAAAACAAAGTGCCCAGATAGAAATGTCAGGTTTGTCATGTTATGTCGCAGGCAGATATGTAAATAATTACAGGTATGGTCTGATCAGACACTGGGTCTTGCTACAAGAGGGCGTAAAAGTGCTTCCATTGCTGCTCTATAAAAAGGCTCTCAGTGGCTACTTTTGGTTAGTGTAACTCTTGGTGAGAGATCATTGACTGCTAGACGTGCCTCTGTGACACATTTTCCCACAGCTGTGCCTGTAGATCCTGTGCATTCATAGTTTTCTGAATCTGGCATTCAAGCTGCTCCCATAAATGCTTCATATAAAAGAAAATCTGGAAAACGGGCAGGGCAAAGAGGTTTTGCAATCTGGCAGAAACATTCCTGGGAAACCCTGTATGTGGGCGAGCATTATCCTGCTGAAAAATGCCAGTTGGAAGTCCTGCCATGAGAGGCAACACATGTCGCAGGATGTCCTGCACATAGCACTGAGTTGTTAGTGCCGCTCATATCACTGCTAGGAGTGACCTGGTAATGCATGACTGTCATATGCCCCAGAACATCAGACCAGTTTTGGGGCAGCATTGAAGTGCTCACCATGAGGTCTCCATAATTGAACCTGACTGCTGTCAGATCCCAAACAGAACCTGGATTCATCGCAAATCCCAGTACACAGCAGTCCAGGATTTTCTTTCACTTCACAACTGCAAACAAAGGCAACGGTGGCTGGCTGTCAATGGCAGGACACCTAATGGGCACTGTGACAACAAATTTCGTTCTGCTAAGCATCTGGAAATGGTCAGGGCAAAGACGGGTGTGTAGTGAAGGTGCCACCTATGTCTGGATGGTGGACAACAAAACTGTAAGAGCTGCTCGTGCTTGTTAGTGGATCAAAGATCCTCCATATTGGTGGTCTGTCTGAGATGTCCAGAGCCTGTTTTCCATGTGTATGCCCTCACAGAACCACTGCTGCCAACACCTCCTAACAGCTAGGTCAGAATGGCCCAGATGGAGGAAAAGCTGTCAAAACGATCATCCTGCTTTGCTCAGTCCAGTGATGCACCCCCTCTCAAAGTCTGTCAACTGGGCAAAATGTCTTCGAGTGTGTTGTAGAGCAGTCAACAATCTCTCACCAAGAGGTACACTCCCCAAAAGTAGCCACTGAGAGCCCTTTTTTTACAGACAGTGGGGGACGCACTTTCATGCCCTCTCATGGCTAGACCCAGTGTCTAATCAGACCACAGCTGTAATCATTTAGCATCAGCAAAGTTTCTATCTGGGTGCATTTTTTGTCAATGAGTGTATATTAAGACCTCTGGAGGTCTTGCTTGTCTATGTTGTAAGACTACTTTAATAAAATGAGGGTATATGAATGCGAGAAGATTGTGTTGTGCTTCCGAAGTCACTAGATCAGAATAAATTTGGCTGGGCCCATGCTTTCTCAGATGAGTTTGCTGACTGCATTGTCGACACAAACAAATGGATGCTACCAGCCTAATTCCATAATAATTAAAAAGTAAGCATAGGAATTTGCTCAAGACAGTTGATTTTAGTGTTTAGGGACTGTGGTGTCTTAGTAGTTAAGGTACTGGACTTTGGACCATAAGATCCAGGGTTCAAAGCCCACCTCTGTCAAAGTGCCACTGTTGGGTGCTTGAGCAAGACCCTTAAACTACAATTGCTTGGATTGTAAGATTATACCAGTTGTAATTTGCTTTGGATAAGGACGTCTGCTAAATGAATGAATGTAAATGTTCACATCTTCAACAAAGCAACGTAATGCCTCTCCACCTCTCCTCTTGTATAAATCGTGTAGTAAGTGAGCTACTCTACAGTTTATGTAACACAGAGCTGGTGTACATATAATAACATGATTACGATCTAAAAAGGCAATTACATTTAAGTAAGGTCACTTTGAAGCAGAAACCCCCCTCTCCCCTCCCCCAAAAAACCCTGACACCTCCTCTTCGCCATAGTGCAGTCCCTCCTCCCAGTTCAAAGCCTCTTAGTGCCACATTAATACAACTAATTACCATGTCAATCACGAGTAATGCTTATTAATTCCCCGGCAGAAACAGCCCCATTTCAAACACTGAGTAGTTCTCCTTAAAAGCTTGCTAAAAGACTGACTGCGAGGCGGAGTGGGAGCGAGCCATGTTTTGGGTGCACTTATGGCATTAGTCAATCTGCTGTCCAGATGTCTTACACAGGTGACAGCTGCAATAGCCTAACAAGCAAATTAATCATGGGGCTTTTGTGGCGCTTCCTTCTTTGGGAGCTCATTTTGCTTCATAAAAGGCTTCATCTTGTATGAAAAATGACAAATTGCAGGCACCTCATGAAAGAAAAAAAGGTCTTAGCTCAATGTGTGTGTGTGTGAGAGAGAGAGAGAGAGAGAGAGAGAGAGAGAGAGAGAGAGAGAGAGAAAGCGCCTGTAAACTGGGTTCAGCTGATCTGGGCTTGGGCATAATGAAGCCACACTGCTGCCATGGCAAGTGTAACTTATGATGGCCCTCACAGGTGGTGTGCCCACATTAAAAGGAACCCTGTCTCTAAAGCCAGCCGCACAGCCAGCTGTTTGAAACTCCAGCATGTTTCTTCATTTTCTGAATTTCTGTGTGCTAATTACTCATCGTCTCCATTGATATACAAAGCAATGTGGAGATGACAGCTTTAGCCCCAAACAAATTCAAGGGATCCGATTGTGCTAAGAAGACTAGTTGCTGAATAACACGTTTGAACATTGTGGCAACTTACTGAGGGGGCTTTGACAGAGCACAGCTTGTAGAAAGGTCTGAAAAAAAAAACCCTATTTTATTAGACAAAACTCAAATAGGCTTTCTTTAAATTAAGTTACGACCGTTTTTGCACGGTTTAACTGTCAATGAAAGGAACAATTCGAAAAGTTTTTTTTTTACTGACCCTTCATAGAAAGAGGGAACTTCAATTGGCAAAAATATGAGAGACATAATGGTTTTTATATTTCAGAAGGGGGAATGTGGGCAATTGAAAATGAACAATGACAATAGAAGCAGCAAAGCAGAAAAACTTTCGGATTTAGCAGAAGCGTTGAAAGTTAATCATAGAAAAAGTAGGAGATAAGTACTTGAATGTCGTCCAACACAAAACTTCAATTATCATCGTTATAATACAAGACAAAAGGGTTTGCGAGGCGAAGTGTATATTTAAAGAGGATTACACTACTTCATAGGAGAGGGAACATTCTCTGTTTATTCCTCTTTATTTAATGAAAGACACTCTGAGGTGACAGATGTCAAAATTGGTTTATTACTTTAGCATAATGATTGCCTTCTCCCCTGTCTTGGAGATACTAAAGTGCATTGTGCTTCACATCCGATTCTTTAAATCCTTTCACCAATCTGCCATCCTTGTGTGAAATGGAGATTCTTGGGCTATTACATTCACCCTTGTACAAAGACAGAGCACAGTGTTTTCCACACAATAATACTTGAACAATATAAGAAAGTAGAATACACATTCACGAAAGTGGTCTTAGAAATGCACTCATTGACAAAAAAAATAAAGGAAACAGATAGAAATGTCGGGTTGCGGCAAAACTTGATTTGCAGTTATGTTGCAGGCAGATATGTAAATGATTAAAGGTGCAGTTGGATAGTTTAGACACTGAATCTTTCAACGAGAGGGCATAAAATTTTTTCCCCACTGCTCTCAGAGGCTACTTTTGAGTAGTGTACCTCTTGATGAGAGACCGTTGACTGCTAGACATGCCTCTATGACACATTTGCCCACAGCTGGGCTTGTAGATCCTTTACACCCATAATTTTCTGAAGCTGGCGTCCCAGCTGGTCTTGTAAATGCCTGATTGGCGATAATTCTGGCGACCGGGCAGACCAAGGAAGTGTTGCAATCTGCTGGAGACATTCCGGAGAAACCCTTGCCGTGTGTTGGTGAGCATTATCCTGCTGAAAAATGCCAGTTCGAAGCCCTGCCATGAGAGGCAACACATGTGACCACAGGATGTAATGCACATATTGCTGATCTGTTAGTGCCCCTCATATCACTGCTAGGGGTGACTGACCGTTGTATGCGATGGCTCCCCAGATCATCACACCAACAGTTGGGGCAGTGTGTCGCTCCACAACAAAGGCAGGATTTAAGTGCAAACCACGAGGTCTCCATGCTCAAACCCGACCGTCGTTGTGTCCCAAACAGGACCTGGATTCATTACTAAAGACAATACAGTCCCAGTCCATAGCACTCTAGGTGCCTCGTTCATGACATCTGCAAACAAAGGTGATGTTGGCTGGCTGTCAATGGCAGGACACGTAATGGGTGCTGTGACAATAAATTTCCTTCTGCTAAGCGCCTGGAAGTGGTTGAGGCAGAGACAGGGATGTAGTGAAGGTGCCACCTGTGTCTGAATAGTGAACAATGAAACTGTGTGTACTTCATAGGAGAGGGAACATTTTCTGTTTCTTCGTCTTTATTTAATGAAAGACGCTCTGAGGTGACAGATGTTTATTACTTTAGCATAATGATTGCCTTCTCCCTTGTCTTGCAGATACTAAAGTGCATTGTGCTTCACATGCGATTCTTTAAATCCTTTCACCAATCTGCCATCCTTGTGTGAAATGGAGATTCTTGGGCTATTACATTCACCGTTGTACAAAGACAGAGCACAGTGTTTTCCACACAATAATACTTGAAGAATATAAGAAATTGGAATACTGCTTCTTTTTCTACAGGTTCAAAACATCACACTGCACATTTTAGGTGTCATTAGCTGTGAAATGATAGATTGCACGGTCTCCTTGTGTCGGCTATAGCTATTGATAAACAATTCAGCCACTTGTATAGATTTCGTTTAATTTTCTATGTAATTAATGTCATAAACGGGGCGTGCTTCCACTTTCAACATGCAACAGAGCCATGGGTGACAAACTTGACTGATGACTTCATCTTGTAAATTGGAGGGCTATCATGTGGAATGGTCAGGCCTTTGCCTTTTCTGGACCTGAGAAGATAGACAGCCTGTCCAATACATTTTCCACAGCTTTCAGAGCATACTTCTCTCACTACACCATCGTCATCATTATGTCTTCATGGTTTAATGAATCACAGTCAAAGAGCACATTACTGTAGGAATGCAGTTCATGACAGCTATGTGCACATGTGTCACTCGGGGTGAGCTTCAAGGAAGAAGCAGTGATTTATGAAGTAGAGAGAGGGATTTCCAGGTAAGCCATTTGTCTCCTGTTTGCTGAGTGATCTTTAGTAGCATGTTGGGAAGATATTATAGGGCACCTGGGGGTAGCAAAGGTGACACACCCAGAAGGCGAACTGACTATGAGGATAAAAGTTCCTTGAGCAGCCCAAATCTCCTGACTCCAGTGCACTACTGAGCTAGGATCAGTATTTTGCTTTAACCCTCGTGCAATTGCTCAAACTGTTTTCAGTCATGCGCTGAAGCCCGACGTTTTTTCTGCAGGTCTTATGATACTATGCATGATACTGAACAACAGCTTGAGTGGGATTTATTTAATGCTATAGTTAAACAGATGACATACTACATTGATATATTAAAGATGGCATGTGTAGGTGAGAGATACCAGGGAAACGCAGATCGGAGATCACACCTCATTAGTTTAGGCTTGTGCCCTTGCCCGTTGCGTACGTAAATTCCTTCAGATTTCTTGAATTGTTTCTATTATGCCCTGTAGAGGCAGAAATATGTAAATCTATTCCAGTCTTTCTTTGTTGCTATTAAACATTTCAATAATTTTCTTACACATTTGTTGATAAACTGGAGATCCTCTGCTCATCTTTACTCCTCAAAGACTCAGCCTTTCATGGATACTGCTTTTTAACCAAATCATGAATATAATCACCTGTTGACATTTCCTGTTTTAATCACATCATTATTTAGTTTTATTTTTAGTTTTTTTTACCTCATTACTAGCCCCAATTTGCCATCTTTTTTTGAATGTGTTGCAGGCTTGAAATGCAAGAATGGATGTTTATTAACAAATGAAAAAAAATATATTGGGTGCATACTGTCTGCAATGAAATAAAAGTCAAAGTGTGTCATGTAAGGAACACTGCATATATTTTATTATTTGAATTTTCCAAAGTGTTCCATTTTTTTCTGATTTGGTGTTGTAATTGAATAAAAGGGAATTGCAAAAAGTAAAGCAAGTAGTTCAGATAGCAAATTATGGAATTAGATTACAACGTATATAATCACTGGAATGTGGATAGTGGGGTTTCACTGCATAAATCTGAGAGCATGTACTGAGAAAGGAATTGGTTCCAATTAAGCTACTTTTATTATACATTTTGCAAACAGGACACACTATATAACAAGGAGAACATATTAAAATAAAGAAAAAACACATATTGTTGTACTGTATTTCTAATATGTTATTATATTGCTGTCTTATTTGGGTCACACATGAGTATTTATTCACACATAAGTCAAAGCAGTCATTACCAGGCATTTAATAGGCTTTAACACTTTAAATTACCACACCAGGCTTTCACCTCTGGGCTGAATTCACATATAATACTAACCAGGAGAAATACAAGTACATTCATGGATAAATTAGTATTTGTGAAATACTGATGCTTCTGTTGAGTTGGGGTGTGTAGATTCATTGGTTTTATTACTCAGAAATCCACAGTGGTCAATCAAATTCAGCAAACAGTGAATACTTCATATTGATTTGAATTGTGCTTTAGACTTACTCCCATGGCTCCTGAGCAGAGGCTCCACTAAAGTCTTGGACTGTGCTTTAGGATTAGGATGAGTGTAGAAATATCTTCTGTATGGAGAAATGACTTGTTACAGCAGAACATAATGCCTCTGCTCACAGACGGACACCCTACCACTCTTCTTCCCTGGGCCTGAACTCTAATTAGTTTTCAAAGCATTTCAAAGCATAGATAAACTGTCAAATAACCTCACTGGTGTGTCTCTGCTGGATAAAGAAGTTCTCATTAGCTAGTCCACTTAAGCCTCTCTTGCCTGCTACCCATTGTTCTTGAAACACAGACACAAGCAACACGGTGGCATGGGGGTAAGCACAGTCGCCTCACGGCTCCAGCGTCCCCAGTTCAATCCTGACCTCTGAGTCTATCCGTGTGGAGTTTGCCTGTTCTGCCTGTGTCGATGTGGGTGCTCCAGGTTACTCCCACAGCCCAAAGATGTATTAATGGATCATGCTAAATTGGCCCAGTGTAAGTGAGTATGACTAGGCTCAACATAACCTTGTGATTGTCGCGAATAGTCATTAGTGCCGAAAGCGTTAAACAATAAACACACACACACAGTTATGTTTGTCTTTCTATAATTGTGAGGACTTTCCATTGACATATTACTGTGGCTATTAATGTAATACTATAACTAACCCTAACCTTAACCCCAGTATCCTAAAGTTAATATGTTTGCTCTTTTGGATTTTCAAATTAAAGTTAGATTTCTTATAAATAACAACTTTCCTTGAGGACCAGCAAAATGTACCCACAAGGTGAAATGTTAGATGTTTCTATCCTTGTGGGAATGTTTGGTCCTTACATTGATAGATAAACTTGAAATACACATACACATTTGTCTATCGTTGTGGGGAATTTCCATTGACATCACATTACTCTAGCTAATCTATTTCTAACTTTAACCACAGTAACATAAAGCAAATCATCTGATTTTTTGTTTTCCACTGACATAATGATCATAATCAAGTCAAGTCAGATTTATTTCTCTAGCACATTTTACAACGGAGCATTGTCTGAAAGCAGTTTTACAATTTTAGATTATCTTCTAATATCTAGGGTCAGTCCCAAACTGAGCAAGCCTACGGCAACCGTAGGAAGGCAAAAAACCCTAAACATGAAAAAGGGTCCATCTGAAAAAGGGACCATCATCCTTGGGTGGCTTAGAGATATGTAAAAATGAAACTAATTTATCTAGTCAAATAAGTCTATAGTAATAGTTAAAAACACAGAAACTAAGTGAATACAAATACTGAATAAAATAATGTAAAAATCTGTATATTCGCATCCTTTAGTCCAGAGTATCAATATTTTAGCTATGCCTTCACCTAACCCTAAACCATAAACTTAACCTCACTAACCAAAAAGAAACCTTTTTTATCTGTTGGTGAGATTTTTTGGATGTTAAGGTTGCAGGTTTTGTAAAAGCAAACACAGTTGTGAGGATCAGAAAAATGGCAAAAAATATGAGATGTTCCAATCATTCAGGGGATATATGGTCATAACAGGCATAACAAATTCCAGGTCTGAGACACACACACGTTCTATTGACATGATTATTGCTTATTAATGCTACACCTTTTCTAACTCTAACCTCAGTAACTGAAAGCAAATTTTTGCCTTTTTAGGTTTTTTAAAAGAAAGTTGGAGTTTTTCTATATGAAAAAGAGCAAATGTCCTCCACAAGATAAAAAGGTGTTAGTTTCTTCTGTCCTTGTGGGAATTAACATTTGGTTCTCACAATTATATATAA
This sequence comes from Ancistrus triradiatus, assembly GCA_025084515.1. Lineage (NCBI taxonomy): Eukaryota > Metazoa > Chordata > Actinopteri > Siluriformes > Loricariidae > Ancistrus > Ancistrus triradiatus. Next base: position 28,067 of record JAJAGP010001000.1, read on the forward strand.
ACTTTAACCACACACGCACACACACACATTGACACTGTGTTACTGTATCCTAGTAATACTAATCCAAATGAAAACTTGAATCTTAACCTAAAGCAAATCTTTTTGGACTTTCCATATTTCTACATTAGACTATGATTTGTGGGTTGCACTGCCGCCTCATAGTAAGAAGGTCCTGGGTTCAATCCCAGGGTGGAGCAGCCTGGGTCCTTTCTGTGTGGAGTCTGCTTGTCCTTCGTGTGGGTTTACTCAGGGTACTCCGGTTTCCTCCCACAGTCCAAAGACATGCATTAGGTTAATTGATTACTCAAAATTGGCATTTTCTTAAGTGTGTATACACACTGCCTGGGCAAAAAAAAGGTCACCACCTGGATTTAACTAAGCCAATAGGTAAGAGCCTCCCATTGGATAATTACTGCATTGGTGATTATGTTTCAGCTGGTAACAAGTTCTTTAACCCTAACTGATGCAGTGAGTAGCTTCTCATTTGTTAAACAACCATGTCGAAAGACACATCCTGTGGTCGTGGAAAAGATGTTCATCTGTTTTAGAAGGGTCATATTATTGGCATGCATCAAACAGAGCAAACATCTAAGGAGAATGCTGAAACTACTAAAATCGTTAATAACTGTCCAATACATTATTAAAAAGTGGAAGCACAGTGATAAAACATCAGCTTCGAGGAAGGAATGTGGTCAAAAAAAATCATGAATGACCGTGATCAGTAATCACTTAAACGTTCGGTAAAATCAAATCGTAGAAAAACAACAACAGAACTCAGGGATATGTTTAATAGTGAAAGTAAGAGTAGCCTTAAGAAAACTACTTGTTAGTGAGGCTAACCAGCAAAAACAGCTTCAGTTTGCTAGGGAGCATAAAGATTGGACTCTGGAGCAATGGAAGAAGGTCATGTGGTCTGATGAGTCCAGATTTACCATGTGCCAGAGTGATGGGCGCATCAGGGTAAGAAGAGAGGCGGCTGAAGTGAAGCACCCATCATGCCTAGTGCCTACCATACAAGCCTGTGGGGGCAGAGCTATGATCTGGAGTTGCTGCAGTTGGTCAGGTCTAGGTTCAGTAACGTTATGTACCCAAAGAATGAGGTCAGCTGACGACCTGAATATACTGAACAACCAGGTTATTCCATCAATGGATTTTGTCTTCCCTGTTGGCATGGGCATATTCCAAGATGGCAATGCCAGGATTCATCGGGCTCAAATAGTGAAAGAGTGGCTCAGAGAGCATGAGACATCATTTTCACACATGGATTGGCCACCACAGAGTCCAGACCTGAACCCCATTGAGAATCTTTGGGATGTGCTGGAGAAGACTTTGCTCAGTGCTCCAAATCTCCCATCATCAATACAAGATCTTTGTGAAAATTAATGCAACTCTGGACAGAAGTAAATGTTGTGAGATTGCAGAAGCTTGTGGAAACAATACCACAGTGAATGAGTGCCGTAACTAAAGCTAAATGACATTAGTGTGTGACCTTTTTTTGGCCAGGCAGTGTATATGACTAGTCTTTATGTAACCTTGTGTGTGTCACCACTATTGCTGATAGCGACGTTAAATAAACCAAACAAACAAACAATGATCACTGTCCTGTGCCTTTTGTGAAATTAGATCAAGAAAAGGCTAGGGAGAAAAAGGAGTTTGAATAAATATTCTCATTCAGCAATGACAACCGCAACTATGCGGCTCTTCTCCTATGATACAAACAAACATTAATTATTCTCGATTTGTAATGTTCAATCTGATCCATCATTAAACCAGTCTTGTATTGGCGGAATTTTGGACAGTACAGCAGGACATTTTAAATTCAATCACATATCAAGACGTTGATCCCTGACTCAAGGACTCTGCTGGTGCACAATATTGGGATTGGTGATGATGTATAACCAAGGTGTCAAACAATTTATTGACACTGCATTTTCAGCCACATTGTTTGTTGTGGAAAAGTCATTAGATGTACATCACTGTCTTCTTGCTGTTGCCATCTGATTATCACAGTGACAGTACTAGAGATATTTGCTGATTTAAAGTAGTAACATCTTATTCCAGACACTGAAATGAAGAAGCTTAGCAGAAGCACCTTATAACAAGCATCCATTCCGGCACTGCAGATTATCATAGGTTCCTGTGAAGCTCCCTAACACATCTCTCATTAGTTCTTTGAAGAGCAAACTTCTTCTACTCATGAAAATGATCTGGCTGGAAATCACTTCCCATAGGCCCTAGCATACGCATGGGAAGAGGGTGCTGCTGGGGCTATCGACCCCGTAGTTGCTCCTGTATATAATTTTGAATGGAAAGCTGATTGAAACATAAAAATTATAATTCAATGTAATAGTAATAACAGTAAAGCATACATTTACAACGACTGGTTAAACTGTGGTGTAGGGTAAGTATTAGTTGTGAAAACATAGTAACTGAACAATAGACTGGTCAACGAAGGACACTCCCAAAAATGGCTACAGTATATACCAGAGGTGCTGCCTACTAGGGCTGGGGGTCACCACTGATATCCTGAATCAATTCAATTCCAAATCACAAGGACCCAATTCGATTTGATTCAATGATGATTCAGTTATAGACATTTCAGTTACAATACCAAGTTTTGTTTGGATATGAAAAGAGATTTTCAGAGAACCAACTTTGTATTTGTGCAAAGAACTCTTAACCTATCATTATTCAAATTATTAGTGTTTACATGAAGAATTGACTTAACCCATCTATGTCTGGATTGGCAATTGACTCAAATGTTTAAGTCTGGGTAAAACATAACATGGTTCTGGAACATTAGTAAGGCTTCACAAGCCATCATTTTCCACAATGATGTAAGGACGTATATCTCTCATATAAAAGTTACCAGAGCCTCAGTTACATTTTGGCAGAGGGAGAACTTGAAAGGAATTTTATTGCAAATGCCTTCTTGGAGGTTGTTTGGCCAGTGTTTCCACTGCTTCAAAATTTCATGAAATGTCATGAAATCGCAAAACTCTTCAGAGTGCTTTTAATTTGAAATGACTGATGGAGAGCAAAACAAAAGTGGAGAGTAATGACACCCAAATTAGAAGGAGAAGAGAAGAGAAAAATTAAGATTAACTATAGTTAAGGTTAGATAGATTTTACAGTTGAAAAGAACATTCACAATGTAACGTAACCGGCACCTGGCACACTCACGCTGGCACTTCATGACTCCGAGCAATGTTCAGTTCATCATAGCGCCACATTTTGGCAGTGCTAGATTAAATTAAAGCCATAACTGAAACTACAGAACTGCTTTACCAATGCAAGCTAGATCTCCATGCCTGAAAAAACAGTGGGGTCAAAGATTTCCGCATACACGGGGAAAATTTGAAAGATTGATCTCTGATATATATGAATTGATATCGGGTCATTCAAATTGATTGATTGACAATTGATTTACATTTACATTTACAGCATTTAGCAGATTCCCTTATCCAGAGCGACTTACAATTGATACATTCGTAGAATTCAAGCAATTGTGGGTTAAGGGTCTTGCTCAAGGACCCAACAGTGGCAGCTTGGCAGAGGAGGGATTTAAACCCTGGACCTTTTGGTCCATAGTCGGGACCGTAACTGCTAGGCCACCACAGTCCCGATTTTAAGATGGGTTAAGTCAGTGATTTGAATCTAAAAATGATGAAAACATAAAACGGTAAATCATGGTTAGAGTTGAAACCAAAATAGAACTTTAAAAGCGAAGTGCTCCATCCATAGAAAGGAAAAACCTGCATTCCAGCACAAGAACATTATCTTATATTCGATCCATGGTAGTGGTAATATCATGGCTTAGACCTTTTTTGTTGAATCTTATCCATCATTGTTGGAACAATTTGTTCTGTATTGCACTATCAAATTCTAAACTTCTGTAACTAAACTGAATCTTGTTCAATGAAAGTGGATCATGCACCAAAACAAACTATCAATAGCAGGACACCTACTGGGCACTGTGACAACAAATTCTTTCTGCTAAGGACCTAGAAATGGTCTGGAGGTTTGTATAGGTAGAGACAAGGGTGACTATCAAACTAATGATGCATACAGTCTCAAAGTCTGTCAAATGGGCAGAATGTTTTTGAATGCATAGTAGAGGCATGTCTAGCAGTCAGCAATCTCTCACCAAGAGGTACCTTGGGGCAAAAAAGTATTTAGTCAGGATTTTTAAAGAATTTAATTGTAAATCATTGTGGAAATAAGTATTTGGTCACCCACAAACAAGCAAGATTTCTGGCTCTCACAGACCTGTAACTTCTTCTTTAAGAAGCTCTTCTGTCCTCCACTCGTTACCTGTATTAATGGCACCTGTTTGACCTCGTTATCTGTATAAAAGACATCTGTCCACAGCCTCAAACAGTCAGACTCCAAACTCAACCATGGCCAAGACCAAATCTGTCAAAGGACACCAGGGAGAAAATTGTAGACCTGCACCAGGCTGGGAAGAGTGAATCTACAATAGGCAAGCAGGTTGGTGTGAATAAATCAACTGTGGGAGCAATTGTAAGACATACAAGACCATTGATAATCTCCCTCGATCTGGGGCCCCACACAAGATCTCATCCCGTGGGGTCAAAAATGATCATGAGAACGGTGAGCAAAAATCCCAGAACAGGGACCTGATGAATGACCTGCAGAGAGCTGGGACCAAAGTTACAAAGGCTACCATCAGTAACACACTACACCGAGATGGACTCAGATCCTGCAGTGCCAGGTGTGTCCCCCTGCTTAAGCCAGTACATGTCCAGGTCCGTCTGAAGTTTGGCAGAGAGCATATGGATGATCCAGAAGAGGATTGGGAGAATGTCATGTGGTCAGATGAAACATAAATAGAACTTTTTGGTAAAAACTCAACTCGCCGTGTTTGGAGGAAGGAGAATGCTGAGTCGCATCCAAAGAACACCATATCTACTGTGAACCATGGGGGTGGAAACACCATGCTTTTGGGGCTGTTTTTCTGCAGAGGGGACAGGACGACTGATCCTTGTTTAGGGGAAGAATGAACGGGGCCATGTATCATGAGAGTTTTTTAAGCCAAAACCTCCTTCCATCAGTGAGAGCATTGAAGATGGAACGTGGCTGGATCTTCCAGCATAACAATGATCCCAAACACACACCGCTCGGGCATAAAGGTGTGTTCCATAAAAAGCATTTCAAGGTCCTGGAGTGGCCTAGCCAGACTCCAGACCTCAACCCCATAGAAAATTTGTGGAGGAAGTTGAAAGTCCGTGTTGCCCCAAAACATCACTGCTCTAGAGGAGATCTGCATGGAGGAATGGGCCAAAATACCAGCTACAGTGTGTGCAAACCTGGTGAAGACTTACAGGAAACGTTTGACCTCTGTCATTGCCAACAAAGGTTATGTTACAAAGTGTTGAATTGAACTTTTGTTATTGACCAAATACTTATTTTCCACCATGATTTACAAGTAAATTCTTTAAAAATCCTACAATGTGATTTCCTGGATTTTTTTTCTCATTTTGTCTCTCATAGTTGAAGTGTAGCTATGATGAAAATGACAGACCTCTCTCATCTTTCTAAGTAGGAGAACTCGCACAATCGGTGGCTGACTAAATACTTTTTTGCCCCACTGTATGCTACCCAAACGTAGCCTCCGAGAGCCTTTTTATTGACAGCGGGGGAACTCTTACGCTCGCTTGTGGCAAGACCCAGTGTTTAATCAGACCATACCTATTATAATTTACATATCTGCCTACAACGTAACAGCATGCTGAATTTTGCAGCAATCCAACATTTCTATTTAAGTGCTTCATTTTTTTTTGTCAATGAGGATATTAGGTAAGTATTAGATATAATATTTTTGCTTCATTTGTTTAATTGGGTTCTCTTTATATAGTTTTAGGATGTGAGTGAAAATCTGATCATGTTTTAGGTTATAATTGTGCAGAAAATCAGAAAATTCTAAAAGGTTCACTGTATTTAGGACAACATTGTCAAATTTCATGATTTATTCCAGAACTGAGTTTAATTAGTAATTTAGTAATTAATGTTTTTCTTTATCAGTCATACAAAACATGAAAATATGAAGGAGCAGAGAAGTGGTGGCACACAAGTTAAAGCTTGATGAGTAGCAAAATCTCTTCCCACACCTTTTTTAATGGAATGACAAGCACCAGACTCTGCCAATGGCTATTTCATGATATTAATTCAGGTCTCATGTGCAACGTACCTATCTTCTGCTGGTTTGAATATGCATTGGATTTGAGTTATATAAGCTCTTACACAAGCTCTACCTCATTCTCCTCTGGATGACTCTTCTGAAAAAATAGTACTGGGGTGACAAGTTTTGCGTGTCATTCTTTCTGGGGTTTTTTTTCTGAAAACATATGTTGTATGGCCCTCAATGCCCCCTGCTGAAGATGGAAACTAGAACTGACATCTTTCCAAACAACCTTACAGGACTTCAAGACCATAGCCATGAATTGAACATTGGGGGATGTATTGTCACCCAGGTTTAGGAAATTGTTGTTTTTATTTACTTACAAAAAATCAAGAGAGAACATGAAACTTGTGACAAGAAGTAATGTTATCACATATAAGAAGGCCAACACGAGTCTGTAGGATTATACTAATGTGATATCAGTATGTAGTCTTAACCATCAATGCTCCATTTCTCACTCACATCCATGTCCTCCTGTACTGTCAGCATCCTCATCTCTCTCTCTCTCTCTCTCTCTCTCTCTCTCTCTCTCTCTCTCTCGCTCTCTCTCCCCCTCTCTTTACTATGAATGCACGAGTGAATGTGAAAGAAATAATATCAATAGACAATTGGTATTTCTTGCCATGGTGTTCAGGAACGGAATATTGACCATTTCTGATCTGACTGGCATTTATTATATCGAGAAACACTGCCTCATATTCTTGTACTACTGTATACTTCTATCGTCTTACTAGCACTCATTTTCCTACTGCTCTCAAATTACTTTTCTTTTTTTTCCTGAGGCTGCCTGTCACTGCCACCCTTCCTCTTGATTGTAATGACTCACTGTGAATAAAAGATGGCTGTAGTAAAAAAAAATAAAACTATTTGCACAAACACTAATAATGCAATATTTCATAAGCAAATACAGCGACACAGAATACCATATGAATATGCAATAACTCAAAGCTACTACCATCTGTGTGAACGTGTGGCCAACTGACTTTCCACGTAACTATGATAAATAATGATAACTAATGTTAAAAATGCTCTCAAATTGGCATTTTTGTAAGTAAATAAAAACAACAATTTCCTAAAATTGGGTCACAATATCCAGACGTACCTTCATATGCATAGATAACATGCATAGATTTCTGTTTATATGATTATCTCTGCCATTACTACATTTATAAATGCTATACATTTTTGTAAATGTGTTAAGAAGGAAAAACTATTCAGACCCTTTTTTTTTTAATTTAGCTCTGGGGGCCTCCCATTTCTCTTGATTATCTTTGAGATGTTTCTACACCTGGATCAGAGTCCACCTGTGGTAAATTAAGTTGATCTGACATGATTTGGAAAGACACACACCTGACTGTATAAGGTCTCACAACTAACAATGCATATCAGAAAGAAAAACAAGCCATGAGGGGAAAAGAGCTGCCTATAGAGCTCAGAGACAGGATTGTGTGGAGGTACAGATCTGGAGAAGGGTACAAAAAATTCTGCTGCACTGAAAGTTCCCAAGAGCACAGTGACCTCCATAATTCTTAAATGGAAGAAGTTTGGAACAACCAGGACTCTTCCTAGAGCTGGCCGCCCCACCAAACTAAGTAATTGGGGGAGAAGGACCTTGGTAAGAGAGGTGACCAAGAACCCAATGGTCACCCTGGCTGAGCTCCAAAGATCCTTTGTGCAGATGGGAGAAACTTTCAGAAGGTTACCCATCACTACCGCTCTCCACCAATCTGGACTTTATGGCCAGACAGAAGCCTCTACTCAGTAAAAGATACATAAAAGCTATCTGGAGTATGCAAAAAAACAAACAAACACCTAAAGCACTCTCAGACTGTGAGAAAAATAAGACTCTCTGGTCTGATTAAAAAATTGAAGACACTGAACTGTTTGGTGGGGCTGGGCAGCTCTAGGAAGAATCCCGCTTGTTCCAAACTTCTCCCATTTAAGAATTATGGAGGCTTCTGTGCTCTTGGGAACTTTCAGTGCAGCAGAATCTTTGTAGTCTTCTCCAAATCTGCACATAATCTGTACAGGCAGTTCCTTTCCTCCTAATGGTTTAGTTTTTGCTCTGATATCCACTGTTAGTTGTGAGACCTTATATAGACAGTTGTGTGTCTTTCCAAATCATGTCCAATCAACTGAATTTACCACATGTGTAAAAACATCTTAAAGTTGATCAAGAGAAATGGGAGACCCCCAGAGCTAAATTTCAAGTATCATAGCAATGGGTCTGAATTTTAATTTTAGTCTTTCCTTTTTAATAAAATTGCAGAAATTTCAAAAATTATGTTTTCAGTTTCTCATTATGAGGTATTGAGTGCTATCGGGGACAACTTGAATTTTGTTTTATCTTAACACAATTCTGCAGCATAACAAAATGTGAAAAAGGGAAAGGGTATGAAGACTTTGCATTATATGTATTGAGATAAAACATGTAAGGTCTCATGGCATTGCTTCTCATTAGACTGGGAGCTGACATTGGATACGATCAGATAGTACAGTTAGTACATTAATGAGAGCCTTAAATTACACCATCATTAGCCCACTGATTATTTCTAAATAGTTATAACCTTACACAATTTTCTCTCACTTTTATATGAGCAAATGCTGCTATAAATGTATATATTTTTTTGCTTGAAGAGAGAAGGAAAACTATTTGTTGAGCTGTATTTGTGTATTTTGTGCATAATGGCAAAATGGAAGAGAGATCCACACTTGGAGTGAAAAAAGTGGAGAAAACTCAGCCTTCTATTAGGCTGAGTGAGACCTATTTCCTAGCATAATAGCTCTATTTGCACTGCATTAGCTTATTCCAAGAGCACAAGTCATGCTATACTGTACCCATAGCTACTGCTTGGCTTAAATGATATGTGTTGCACAGTCTTTTCAACAGCAAAGCATCAGTGAGTCAAGCGTGCTCCTCTGGTCTTCTCCAAAACAAAATGTTATCAAAGGGGCTTAGGGCTGAATAAATAGGCGAAGAGTGAAACACAAACTATCCCGATTACCCCATTATCCAATTAAGCCTACTCCGAGAGCTATGATAGAAGGGGAGATAGAGAACAGACGAAAGCCATCAAGCAACATTAAATGGAGTTTGGATCTTGTCCTGGTCTGTTGTTTCTGCCAGAGACAGAGCAGCAACAACAGGTGGTGTTCTGGTGTATATCGTGTGACATACAACACAGAACTATTTCAGTATTAAACAAGGTCTAGATGATATTCAGCACTAAACCAAACAAATAAACCACTACCAAAGCGGAGTGTTTTATAGTATTATGATAATCACAGGCTGGAAATGAATGCTGACAAACCGTCTCAAATCACAAACAATAATTCTCACAAAATGTGTATATATCATGTACGTATAACATGTATTATAACATATATAGCATTACAATATGACCACCTCCTTGTTTCTATACTCATTGTCCATGTTATCATATAAAACCACTTTGTAGTTCTGCAATTACAGACTGTAGTCCATCTGTCTGTCTCCATACTTTGTAAGTCCCCTTTACAGGACCAGCACAGATCAGGGACTATTTTGGTGGTGGATCATTCTCAGCACTGCAGTGACACTGATATGTTGGTGGTGTGTTAGTGTGTGTTGTGCTGGTATGAATGGATCAGACACAGTAGTGCTGTTGGAGTTTTTAAACACCGTGAACAATCACTGTGCACTCTATTAGACACTATACCATATGGCTCCATCTTGTAGATGTAAAGTCAGAGACAGTAGGTCATCTATTGTTGCAACTATTGTTTGTGTTAGTCATCCTCTAATCCTTCATCAGTGCTCACCGGATGCTGCCTACAGGATGCTGGTGGCTGGACATTTTGGACTATTTTCAGCCCGGAAGTGCTGGTCCTGTGGGGGTCCTGACCATTAGAGAACAGAGTAAAGGGGACTAACTAAGTATGTAGAGAGACAGATGGACTACAGTCTGTATGTAATTCTAGAACTACAAAGTGGTTCTATATGGTAAGTGAAACTGCTAAAATGGACAGTGAATGTAGAACGAGGTGGTCATAATGTTATGCCTGATATGTATATAGCTAGGTAAATGGTTTATATTATAGGCAAATACTACCAAGTTTGACATTTGAAAAGGATTTTTTCTGCAAACCCTCCATTTTCCCTTCATCAAAAGGTCCTGATATGGTTTGAGCATCCAAAGGCAACAGGATTTTCTGGCTTGACACCAGCATTCACAACTTCACAGGCAGATGGATTGCTGTGTGTATAAACAAGCCACCACAGATTATCACCAATCCTTGCCACTGCATTCCCCGCTTCACACAGACACACACAGGCACCCTGTAATAGACAGTGTGTTTAAGGCGCCCAGAAAACCTGTTAAGCACAGATCCACTTGATGAAGCATTGTGCTTCTGGAGATACCATTCCTCCCATTCAATTCAATTCCGTTTTTTATAGTCTGTAACTACACACCAGCAAATTATTTCTAAAAGCAAAATGGGAGGGCAGGAGCAGCTGCTTTGGACAGGTGAAGACTAATGCGTGATGACACCATGTTTAATGAATTTGCTCTCTGAAAGTGAAGGAGAGAAACAGCAGTCAAGTGCCTGGGAAATTAGAAAGCTAAGCTTGCAAAGAGAAGACAGACAGAAAAAGGGTGGCAGTAACACAGAAACACAGAAGTACAGCCTCCTAAAAGCAGCTGGCTCAGCATGAGGTATTCTCACTGAAGATTAATCAGCTTTTCTCCACTCATAATCAACACACAGTACCCTGCTTTATTTTCTGCAGATAACCAGAAAGAATTAGCTCAAATTATTTTAGGTTTTTCTTAATTGCTTTTGCTGCCTGAAGCTGTGCTCCGTGCAGCTAAACGCACTGCCGAGTTTACATACCCTCACAGTAGCATCAGCGTAATTCAAGCAGTTATCTTCCGACTCTAAAGTAATGGTTCATGAAGCGTTCAGGCCTTTATCTGTAACCTCGGATGTGATTGTAAGCTCTGAATTATATTTCCACCAACACTCATCCTTTAAATTACAAACGCAGTTGGGTGTGCATTTCAGTGGACAAGCTAATATTCCCAGTCCCAATGGGGCATTTACAGGCAGTTTTATAACTCTAATTATTGCACACAATTACAGTATATCAACTTTTAGTAGCCCATTGTGCCACGCTAATACATCATGTAGACAGGTGCCTCTGTTATTTGTGTTGGATTAGAAGTCAAAGAAATAAAAGTTTAGTGAGATGGGAGTTACTACTGGGTACTGGCCAGTGAGAAAGAGCATATTTGGTGGTTGAACAGTTGTTTAGATTTTTTTCATCTAGCAAGGAGTCTTTAGGAATACATAGCTAAAAGGTCCTTCAAGTTTATTTTTATTATTCTTCACAAACAGGACGATTGGATAATACTCCATGTTCAAAATTGTGATGCATTTTTAAGTGTCCATATGCATCACATTCAAAATCAAAGTCAAATTTATTTCTTTAGCACTTTTTACATCTGAGCATTGTCTCAAAGCAGCTGTACAGAAATCTAGGCCGAAAGCCCAACTGAGCAATCATAGGGTGACAGTGGCAAGGAAAAAGTCCCTAAATGCTATAAGCAAGAAATCTTAGGAGGACCAAGACTCAAAAAGGCACCCAACCTCCTTGGGTGGCCTAGATCATATACATAAGAGACTGAGAAATAATAATGTATGGTCATTATTTGTGAGGACCCTGTCCATAAAGTAAAGGGTTAGACTATGAACACTATGTAAGGGTTAAAACAGGGTTAAGCCATGATGCACATACACTTAGAGTGTAAGTACGACACAATTATTAGTAGCATTATGGCACTGACATTGCACTCTGAATACATGTATTAGAAATAGAATCATTTTAGTTAATTTACATTACCAAATAATACAATACATGGGACTTGGGGTTTGTAGTGAACATATACCTTTCATATGTAAAAATGTACTTTAAGTAGCCTACACTATGAGTAGGGCTACATCTTATAACTTAAATTCCAGAGCATCGCAGTATTAGAATGTGTAGTTTTATTTAGACAGGTCAAGATAAAGATTTTTTTTAAAGAAAGGTATCTTACATAAGTTAGTGTACTTTGCTGTGCATTAAGTGCCTTTAATATTATTTAATATTTAAATATACAAGATTTGTGTTCATAAAGAAGCATAACACAATGTTTTAAATTGGAATTCAACTGAAGGCTAATTTTACAATAAACACTTCTATACAGTCATTTTAAGCACGATCAAGGATTACCTACTATATTTTGATATTCATATATTTTTAGCATATTTTAATTAAGTACATACAAATATGCTCCCAACAATTCTTAGACAAAGTTCAGTATATTGTAAATACAATTAAGTACATTTACTTTTACTAGTGAAGGAAGCCAGAAAAAAAAAAAAAAAACACTTCTGGTGCTTAGAACCAGTGATGGAACAAATTTGGTCAAATTGGTAAAGTGCCCAAAGGGAGGAGGGATATGTTCCACAGAAAACCAATTCCAAGCTTGGATGAACTCAGGATTGTTTGGAAAGTCTCCAATCTGAGGGGCCCTGCAATGAATTGAATGTCAGGCACAGACTGTTAAATAAGATTAGAATAAGAGCTGCTGCAGCAAGCCCTAATACTGCACAGAAAAAGATTTTGGTCAACTAAAGTTGTAGTCGCCGTGTGCACCTGTCGTGGCAGTGTTCTAAAAATGATACTACTACAATATGGTCTGCTTTAAAGCAGCCGGCAGACGATGATGATTTGGGGGTTTGTTTTGTGCATGTCATTTGGAAAGCATCCGGTTCCCCGCTTTGATATATTCCTAGTCGCACCAATTAAGCAGAGGCCATTTCTGCAAGAGATGAAGAGAGTCCTGATACATTTGTCATGGGATTCCAGGATCAAAGCATGTAGAGAGAAGAGAGAGAAGGAGAGAGAGAAAAACACATCAAATGTAATTTCATATTTATTAGGGACTTTAAAAGGCATGTACTACACGCTGTAGCATCTTGGAAAAAAACAGTGCTGCTTAAATCTTAGAGGAAAACAGCATAATGGAGACCTTAGAGCAACGTGGCAGCAAAACATTAAGGACAGAGTTATGTATGCGCTTCCAAGATAATGACAGAAAAAGCCTTGAAGCCTATGAACTACACATGAGTCCAGTTCTGCCTAGCTCCCCCGCCTATCTCTGTCCATATCACGAGTGCCACCGAGAGAAGCTTGTGATTCATAAAATCATTAAACTCCTGGACTGAGTCATTTGCCTGCAGCTTTAGAGGATGCGTTTTTAAGCACTGATAAGCCGAAGGACCCTCTCTCAGTAAGTCAAAAATTGAGAGCATGTAAATTATTTCCCCACATGTCATGGTTATTTCAAAAGCTCGAGCGCATGCCCAAGCTTACATACTGTGCCACAAGGAGCAGTGGCAGATATGTGTGTGTTTGGTGGGAAGTCATACAATATGGTCACCGACTTTGCCAAAGTTTGGCCTGATACTCGAGCACATGCAGAATGAATTTGAAACAACAGGATTCGATAGCAAATGTGTAAAGTATTTGATTCCTGTCTGAACCCTGGACTAGAAGAGATGCTAAAGGTGACACTGCATTGAGATTCATTTATGTCATTTGGCAGACACTCTTATCCAGAGCGTTTACAGTTCATACACTTACAATCCAAACCATTGTGGGCTAAGGGTCTTGGTCAAGGACTCAATGATGTAAAATATTTAAAATGTCAATGCACTGAGATTCATTGGAAAGTTGACCAAAGTTTCATGGTTTGATGGCACACACAGCTGCTACCCTGTTACATGATGTGGCTTTAGTGATGAGACCACATTTCACATCCAACATATTACTTTGTCCTTATATTCATCTCGAGTCCTACAGTACCTGACGAGCACAATTTGGTGAGGAAGCTGGATCCGTAGGTGTCCCCGTGTACATTAATCTCATTCACATAAATTCTTCTCTTTCTGCTCCTCAGCCCCTTCATTAAGAGTCACGCCAACTTCTAGGCTACCTTTGCAGACAAATGTATGGGGGATTTTTTCCCTATTCCTTCCCTCTTGCTCCAGCCAGTTCATTTCATGCCAACACTGAGAAACCTAATTGGAAAAAAGGTACTATTTTATTCATCAATATACTGCAGCTACAGGGCCTAGCTGTCAGTGATAAGGTCTGAGTGATACAAAGTTCGAGGGATGAGACGAGGGCGCTAGGGGTGAAGGGAGGACATGCACTTTTGATATAGGTTTAGCTTGTGGTGCAGCTCAGTGTGATACGTTATAATTCTCGAAGGCCTGATAATCTAGTATCATGAATGCAAGGCTACATCCGCACACAGATGCTGGTCACCTCGACAATTTGAACTACAATTATCTTCATTATGTGAGTTTTTTAAACAATCCTATCATAATGCCTGCTGTCTTAGAAAGCATTTATACAACCCCAAACCAGACAATTTTGACAGAGTATGGAAATATGGAAATATTTCATGTTTTGTCTTGTCAACTTTATTTCATTTGTTAATAAACATACATTCCTGCATTTCAGGTCTGCAACACGTTCTAAAAAAATTAGGACAGGGAAATTCAATCTAAAGAATGAAGCAGGTGATGCCAAAAGTTGATTGTAATCATGATTTGGCACAAAAATGGGCAGAGGATCAACAGTTTATCAACAAATGTGTGAGAAAAGTATTGAAATGTTTAGATTGAAAGATTGGAAAGGATTTGCATATTTCTAACTCTATGTTCCATGATATCATTAAACAATTAAAAAAGAAATCTGGAGGAATTTCAGTGCCTACAGGGCAAGAGC
This sequence comes from Ancistrus triradiatus, assembly GCA_025084515.1. NCBI lineage: Eukaryota > Metazoa > Chordata > Actinopteri > Siluriformes > Loricariidae > Ancistrus > Ancistrus triradiatus. The sequence continues at coordinate 43,093 of JAJAGP010001000.1, forward strand.
ACAAACCTAAGCTTAACACCCGTGATTTCCGATGGCACTGCATCAAAAACTGTCATTCATAACTAGTTAATAGGGCCACATGGGCAAGGGATTACTTTGGCCAACTTTGTTATGCACCTCAGTACGGAGTTACATTCACAAATGCCACTTAAAATGTAACTGTCCAAAAGAAAAGGTTTAAATGAACCATGTCCAGAGCAGAGTTGACTTATCTGGACTGGGCTGGACCATCACACAGTGGAAATGTGTATTGTTATCAGACAAATCAATATTCCAGACATTTTTTGAGAAAAAAAAAGAAAGGATGCCATTGTGCTCTGGACCAAAGATGAAAAGGGTCATCCAGACTGTTATCAGCAACGAGTCCAAAATCCAGGATCTGTGATGGTATGGGGTTGGGTCAGTGCCCTGGGCAAAGGCTTTTTATGCTTCTGTGATGGCAGCATTAATACAGAAGAGTACATTGAGATTTTAGAGCAACCTATGCTGCCTTCAAGACGACATCTTTTCCTGGGACATCCATGCATTTTTCAACAAGACAATGCAAAACCACATGCTGCACACATTACAAAGTTGAGAAAGAAAAGCATTTTACAAAGTGCCTGCTGAAGACAAAAAAACACATTTTAGTCTTGTTCTGTATCACATTAGCCAGTGTGAGGGGTTTGAGGGAGCAAGGAAATTGAATGTTTTTCAAAGTAGGCACTTTAAAACCTGAAAATGTATTAGATGAATGTGTAATGTGTGTTTATTCAAACGTTCAAGTTCTGGGTCAGATTTGCGGTATAGACAGGAAAAACTGAATGAAACACAAAGTTATGGGTTATAGTTTGACAACAATTTTTACTGTCAATACCATTTCATCCTGAAAACATTTTTAATCAGGCACACTGCACCTGAGACTGCCTACAAATTGTGGTATGATTTAAGCACAGTAATTAAAAGTCACTATGAAACAGTCAAGAAGCTCCAAACCAAAGACAGAATACAAGATCACTGATGTGAATGTCTTTGTTTTTTAATATAGACTATTGTTTCAGAACAAGTAAACAGTGTGAAGAGCAGTGATATGGATAATATGACATGAGATTATAAGGTTAATTGTTTTTCTGTTTTTACAAGAATTCTTAGAATAAACAGTCAAACATCCTTCATCTCCAGATCCTGTGCATGTGCTGCTGTGACCATGGTTGACATTATATGCGTGACAGAAAAAGACCCTTAAGGAAACGGCCAGAAAAAGAAAATTAATAGTCATATGTTAATATGTCAGTTCAATTTAATTTTCTGGTAGAGGCATCTTATGACTTAACCATGCATAGTTAAGGATAAAGCTGTTAATTAACATAAATAAAACTTGTGAGTCTCTTCTTTCTAAACACACACTGACTAATCTCTTTGGAAGATGATTTATTTCAGTGCATGAAACAGAAGAATCTAGAAGAAACAAAGCATGTTGCTGCTTTTCTCCATCAAACAGAAATGGTTTGCTCTGGCATAATTAAGCTTTTTCTTGAATTAAACATAGTCAAATATAGTGGATACCCATTTAAAATAATGCACGGAAAAGAGCTAAACCCCTGTGCATAATATTAACCTGTGGCCACAGTTAATATGTCACCCAATTCCTTGGGAAAAATAAGGACATGGCAATCGTTCCTAGCTCCAAGCCACCGTTTAATACTTGGTCTTGGGATGTGGAAAAATCATACAAGAATGGCTGCTGCTAATTGCTTACACTTTTCTAAATTGAAGAGAATATTAATAATAATCCGAACCCTTTGGGCACACCTGCCAATTTTTGGCATTCCTTCATCAAATAAACATGTATAAGGGAAAAACTGAATATTGCCACTTTTTTTGTGTAACAGTCAGTTACAGGCAGAACTGCAGGACTGCTCTTGAGAATACACTCAAAAGGGTTAGGACAAGTGACAAGTGTTTAATATAATATGTATTTGACCTGTGATTGATTGTTTTCGGGTGGCATATAATGCAAATGTCTTATAAGCTTCCATAAGCACCACAAGAGAGGAGAATTTCCATACATACAACACTGAATCTAACAACACATTCTCCAGCACATCCCAAAGATTCTCAATGGGGTTCAGGTCTTTACTCTGTGGTGGCCAATCCATGTGTGAAATGATGTCTCATGCTCCTTGAACCACTCTTTCACAATTTGAGCCAGATGAATCCTGCCATGGTCATTTTGGAATATGCCCGTGACATCAGGAACGAAAAAATCCATTGATGGAATAACCTGGTTGTTCAGTATATTCATGTAGTCAGCTGACCTCATTCTTTGGGTACATAACGTTACTGAACCTAGACCTGACCAACTGCAGCAACTCCAGATCATAGCTCTGCCCCCACAGGTTTGTTCGGTAGGCACTAGGCATGATGGGTGCTTCACTTCAGCCGCCTCTCTTCTTACCCTGATGCGCCCATCACTCTGGAACAGGGTAAATCTGGACCCATCAGACCACATGACCTTCTTCCATTGCTCCAATCTTGAGTCCAATCTATATGCTCCCAGCAAATTGAAACCATTTTTGCTGGTTAGCCTCACTGACAAGTGGTTTTCTTAAGGCTACACAGCTGTTACGTCCCAATCCCTTGAGTTCCCTTTACACTGTGTGTGTGGAAGTGATCCTACTTTCACTATTAAACATACCCCACACTTCCACTGTTATTTTTCTACCATTTGATTTCACCAAACTTTTATGTGATCGCCGAGCATGATCATTCAAGATATGTTTCCGACCACATTCTTTCCTCGAAGATGATGTTTCCCCACTGTCCTTTCACTTTTTAATAATGTGTTGGACAGTTCTTAATCGGATTTCAGTAGTTTCAGCAATCTCCTGTTTTCTCTGCTTGATGCATGCCAATAATATGACCCTTCTGAAACAGATTAACTTCTTTTCCACGACCACAGGATGTGTCTTTCGACATGGTTGTTTAACAAATGAGAAGCTACTCACTGCATCAGTTAGGGTTAGATAACAGTAATGCAGTAATTATCCAATGGGAGTCTCTTACCTATTGGCTTAGTTAAATCCATGTGGTGACCTTTATTGGCCAGGCAGTGTATTTTAACTATTCATAATGAAAACTGGTCAATCTCAGACAACTTTATTTTAATTTTACATTGTTTCTCCCATTACTGTTACTCAATACTGAGTTTTCTGCACAGAATTAGCAAATACATAAAATGTAACCACATGTCATCCATACTAATAACATTATGACACTGAGCAAATTACAATGATTTAACAACAGTTTGTATTTTTATACTAAACAAATAACATCTAAAAATAGTTTCGTTAACCAAACAGTAAGTTGAGATTGACCTTCTCAGTCATAATTACAATATCATTCGGTATACAGAACATGAGAGAACTTTTGGTTCCTGTTGAACATGTGACTTGTGGTATGTTCCCTAATTTTCAGAAGTGCAAATATGTTAGGGTAACAGGACTGAGTGAAAACCTGGGGACAAGACCAAAATATGTATTTTAAAGGAAATTATGGTTTTCTGCTGTGACATTCAGATGGTATCAGAATTGGCATAAACAACATCCATCCTGCCTTATATCAACAGTTCAGGCTGGAGGTGGTGTAATGGTGTGGGGGATATTTTCTTGGCACACTGCGCATTGTTTGTTTAAATGCCACAGGCTACCTGACTATTGTTGTTGTCCATCTCTTTATGACCACAGTGTACCCAACTTCTGATGGCTACTTCCAGCAAGACAAATCTGCAGCAACTGCGTGATGCTGTCATGTCAGTATGGATCAAAATCTATGAGGAATGTTTGAAGAGCCTTGTTGAATCTATGTCATTAAGAACTATTGTTCTGTGTTCTGAATGTTCTGAATGCAAAACAGGGTACAATCTGGTACTAACAAGGTGTACTATGTACTTGTTTACCTAACGAAGCGTATACAGTGGGGCAAAAAATTATTTAGTCAGTCACTGATTGTGCAAGTTATCCTACTTGATGTGAGAGGTCTGTAATTTTCATCATAGGTACACTTCAACTATGAGAGACAAAATGAGAAAAAAATCCAGGAAATCACATTGTAGGATTTTTAAAGAATTAAAAAATGGGTGGTGAATTTAAAAAAGTGGTGGAAACATCATGCTTTGGGGCTGTTTTTCTGCAAAGGGGACAGGACTGATCCGTGTTAAGGGAAGAATGTGTTTGGGATCGTTGTCATGCTGGAAGACCCAGCCACGTTCCATCTTCAATGCTCTCACTGATGATGGAACGTGGCTGGGTCTTCCAGCATGACAATGATCCCAAACACACCACCACTCTGGCACGAAAGGAGTGGCTCCGTTAAAAAAAAACTTTCAAGGTCCTGAAGTGGCCTAGCCAGTCTCCAGGACCTCAGCCCCATAGACAATTTGTGGAGGGAGTGAAAGTCCGTGGTTGCCCCAAAAAACATCACTGCTCTAGAGGAGATCTGCATGGAGGAATGGGCCAAAACACACCAAGCTACAGTGTGTGCCAACCTGGTGAAGACTTACAGGAAACGTTTGACCTCTGTCATTGCTAGCAAAGGTTATGTTACAAATATGGAGTGTGAACTTTGATATTGACCAAAATACTTATTTTCCACCATAATTACAATTATTAAAATTCTTTAAAAATCCTACAATGGATTTCCTGGATTTTTGTTTCTCATTTTGTCTCTCATAGTTGAAGTGTACCTATGATGAAAATGACAGACCTCTCTCATCTTTCTAAGTAGGAGAACTTGCACAATCAGTGGCTGGCTAAATACTTTTTTGCCCCACTGTATGTAGCATTGTGTTAATGTAGCTACTAAGAGAAATCCATCCTAGAGCATGATTGAGTGTTTCCAGTATCTCTTGTACCAGTCACTTGTCACTATGGTTACTAGATGTATGCCGTCCCTACTTTAATACCTACAGGTCCTTGAGAGTGTAGCTGTTTAAAATTACATCCTAAAGCTTCATCATGCTATGGTGACTGCTCTAGTAGGCATTGGTCTAATCATGCAAACAGCTAGTCTCTGTATTCAATGTAAACATGAAGTAAGTAAAAACATCTTTTCATCTCTTCATCTCTTAGGCTTCATTGCACTGGGCTCAGTGCAACTTTCTAGTGACAAGGCAGCAACTTGCATGTTTTCGTATTTTTTCCTCCGTCCTCCACACCACACTCTCTCTCTACCTCTCTCTTTTTCTTGAAAGCCACCCAAGAAGAGATTAATCATGAAGGGAAAACTCAACTTCACCCTCTAGCTGCAGGTCACAGTTCTTATTTCGTGTGGAATTGGCTTTCGGAAGGCAGAAGGCCTGCCCAGGGGCCAGGGACCTGATATGAGAGGAATTTGAGAATGAGGCGGAGGGGATTGATTAGCCCACTTCATATCCCCACACTTGCTAAGCACACTCCAGCTGCAATCTAACACACCGCTGAGCTGAATAGACAAGAGAAATTGAATTCCTTCCTAATATTTAACCTTCAAGTCAGCTCTAACAGATGTTGATGGGATGCTTTCTCAGGTAGTTACAGAGCAAGACTTTTTTCGCTCCCTGTTCCAATAGAGAAAAGAAAGGGATGAGTGCACTGTTTTAGTAAGTTATTCAATTACAGTGTTGTGCAGAACAAGGGCTGTTTAGGTTAGCGCATCTATTTTTCACTAAGCAAAAAGCTGAAGTGTGATAAATACGCATGCACGCACACACACACACACACACACGCACACACACACACACACACACACACGTTTCTCTTTGTGTCATTGTAGGGGCTTTCCATAGACATTGTGTAAAGCTGACCATACACTGGAAAACTTTGAAAAGACTCTGAAAAAATTTGGTAAAGACAAAAATCTGACTCCTGCAGAGTTTCTTGCAAATTATTTTGGAAAGACTTAGGAGGTAACTGATTGCAAGACTGCAGCTGTAATTCTTTGAGATTATTTCCCATTATCCAAGTTTAAGAAAGACATACAGAGACAGTAGACAGTCCACATAAATATATACAGTATTCACAGTACATATATATATATATATATATATATATATATATATATATATATATATCTATATGTATATAGAGGATATATATATATATATATATATATAGTTACACACACACCACACACACACACACCACACTATATACAGATATATAATATATATATATATATTAATATATATATAGATATATATATATATATATATATATATTAGATATGTTACTGGGGCAGCTCTGTAGCACTGTCCTAGGTTTGATCCCAGGTGGAGCGTCTGGGTGCTTTCTGTGTGGAGACTGTATGTCGTCTGCGTAAGTTTTCTCAGTGTTCTTCTGATGGTGGACTCATGAACATTAACATTAGCCAATGTCAGGAAGGCCTTCAGTTGCTTAGAAGTTACCCTGGGGTCCCTTTGTGGCCTCTCCAACTATTACACGCCTTGCTCTTGGAGTGATCTTGTTGGTCGGACCACTCCTGGGGAGGGTAACAATGGTACTGTAATGTCCTCATCTGTCTGACTGTGGATTGGAGGAATCCAACACTCTTAGAGATGGTCCTCAGAAATCTCCTTTGTTTCGTACCATAATACAAAAATTCACAAACGTGTGTGTTGTGAAGAGCAGACTTTGATAGATCCCTGTTAGCTTTAAAGAAAAACAGGGTGCCCACTCACACCCTGATTGTCTCCCACTGATTGAAACACCCTGACTCTAATTTCACCTTCAAATTAACTGCTAATCCTAGAGGTTCACATACCTTTGCCCTCTCACTAATATGTAATATTGGATCGTTTTCCTCAACAAATAATAATGGCCAAGTATAAAATTTTGTCTCATTTGTTAAACTGGGTTCTCTTTATCTACTTTTAGGACTTGTGTGAAAATCTGATGATGTTTTAGGTCATATTTATGCAGTGATATAGGAAATTCTAAAGGGTTCACAAACTTTCAAGCCCCACTGTATATACTGTATATATCACTACCTTTGATATTAATTGTGTGTTGATGTAACTTTGTCTGTCGTTAAATAGCCATCGATGCTGAACACTAAATGAAAACACCCAAGGTCTTAACAATTATAACAAGTTATAATAGAAAATGCAAATTTGTCATTTAACTCCACATGCTGCAGATGTAAACAGCTGTTCAAATTAAACATGTTTTGCATGCCTATTTCAAATAATATTTGTTATACTTTTATGTTTTGTTTACATATTTTTATTTAATTTATTTTCATAAGTATTGATTTACTTTGCATCAACTACATGCATGAGTACGAACCATGTTACAGTCTGTGTTTCCACATGGACACTTTGGAACGGACACAAGCAGAGACGTGAATTGGAATTCTTTAGCTGAATCCCATTTCAGGGCTGCATCCTTTTGGAGTACCATGTCGAAGGCTCCTTCTTATACGGCCGACAAATGCGGCCTTCTTTTCCCTGAAAACGAAGAATACATCTGATGTATCCTTCGCGACCTAACATATCCCGTGGTGCATTGCACGTGAGGGGAACTTAGGGACATCGGAACCCTTGGCTGAGGAATATATGTTATTTAAATGTAAGGATTTAAAAACTCGAATAGCTAAATGTTAAAAAGCAAAAGCACAACTTTTTTTGTTTTGTTTTAGGGAGCAATGAGCAAACAGAGACCTTTATTAAAATGTGGGGGGGAAATGAATGCCAGAACCTGCGTTGAAGCATATCCTCCTCCAATAACTGAACAACCAAAAACAGCATAAAAACTAAACTCAAAATTTTTGTAAAGAGTAAAGATTGCAGCTGTGTTGTGATACAATGCAGGCGCCGAAGAGTGAGGGCGGGAATAGTTTTTCTGTGACGCAAACGGGAAATTCAAGGCAGTGTAGACCGTCTCATTTCGGTTTGACCTTTGCTGCGGTCTATGCAGCCTTCGAAGGACACACCTTCATAGATCGCATGGACCACGTCCTTCGAAGGATGGAGCCCTGGAAATGGGATTCAACCTTTATGCTCTGTTTAACACTACAGGCACTGTGCCGTCTTCGTTTATATATATATCTAAAAGTGTCGAGCGCCGGTCATTTGACTGCTCTGACTTCCTGCATATTTTCTTGTGACATTACCCTTTATATTTACATTACAGTAGATACACTTATATATATACACACACACACACACACACACACATATACGTATATACAGTATGTACTTATGTATATATAAATATATTTCTATAGAGTACTCATTACTGTCTTAGGCATAATATATTGTTCTAAGTGTATTCTGATGATCCTTTATTTAAGTTTTAGTGGTCATTGCACTGTGTAGTTCTTCAATTACAGACTGTAGTTCATTTGTTGCTTTACATGCTTTGTTTGTCCACTTTACTCTATAATTTTAACTATAATGGTCAGGACCCCCACAGGACCAGCACAGATCAGGTACTGTTTGGGTGGTGGATCATTCTCAGCACTACAGTAACACTGATGTGGTGGTGGTGTGTTAGTGGGTGTGTTCTGAGTGGATCAGACACGGCAGTGCTGCTGGACTGAAAATTGTCCACCAGCCAAAAATGTCCAGCCACCAGCGTCCTGTAGGCAGCATCCTGTGAGCACTGATGAAGGATTAGAGGATGACTAACACAAACTGTGCAGCAACAGATACGACGTGGACCAATAAAGTAGATGTATCTAATAAAGTGGACAGTGAGTAAACAGTGTTTTAAAACTCCAGCAGCACTGCTGTGACTGATCCAATCATACCAGCAAAACATTACCCTAACACACCACCACCACGCCAGTGTTACAGCAGTGCTGAGAATGACCAACCACCCAAACAGTACCTGATCTGTGGGGGTCCTGGCCATTACAGAACAGAGTAAAGGGGACGAACACAGAGACATATAGACTGCCTAAGACGTTTGCACAGTACTGTATCTTTTTGGAATACTGTACACCCAACTCTCAAACTACGATTTCCTTTTGGCAATGCTTGTGTACGTCAGTAAACAAAAGCACATTTTTGGCTCTTTTGTTTTTCAAAAAAAGTAGCCATTTTTGTATTTTTCCAGCCACTTGTCCACACAAGTAAAACATGTCAGCTCTTTCTATCCTTGTGGTGACATTTGGTTCTCACAATGATATATAAACTTGATGGCCCCTCACACATACTTAAGCTGGGAAAGATACAATCCATAATGGAGAAACATAATAGCAGAACTAACCAGAGCTTAGCCCTTCTGGGAACTTCACTTTCCTTTGAAAGTGGCTAATAAAGTTGCATTACAGACACTCATCATATTTCATTGACAGATGTCAGAACAAAGCCTGCTGCAAATAAACCCACCACACACTGACAACACACACTGGTTTCCGATTTCCAAAGGGTAGTGAATTAGCCCAATCAGAGGAGAAATGTGAGAGCATGTTGGCACAAGGTAAGGAACAGAACTCCTTTACAGATCTGGCAGGAATTTTGCTGTATATTGAGCAGAAGGAGCAGCTTTCCTTTCACATGCCTACCATCGGGCAATAGGCTTCCTCGAAATGTGACAGCATTGTCAGGAAGTAATCATGAGCTTTCATGAACTTATTAATAGAGAAGAGGAACAGTTTAGTGCCAGGCAATGGATTGCTCATTTGAATTGACTAAATTGCGAACATCTTTATGATAATTTAATGCTTATAACTGCAGAATATTAAATGGGACTCATTAGCGGAGTCACACATTTTACATTAACACATTTATACTCTCTTACTAAACGCCTTTCGAGACACACAGGAAATGTATGGAGCTCAGATGGGAGTTTTTGAAGCAATTTAGGTAATAACTTTACTGAACTTTGGCACGTATTTAAAAAAAATGTGAGAAAACTATTCACTAATACAGGCTGACACAAATTTATACATAAATTAAGTTTCCTAATCAATTAAAGTCTAAGGATTATTGAACTTTTTTTTAATCATTTCAAATTGCTCTGATGTATCTTATAGATTTTTTTTTCAGTCATTGATCTATTTATTGGTAGTATTTTCAACCCCAAATCGGAAATCGTTGGGACAATATGGAAAATGCATATAAAAATGCACCGTGTTCCTTACATTTTACTATGAACCTGAGATATTTCATGGATTTTCTGGTCAACTTCATTGGTTAATTAAACATCCATTCCTGCATTTCAGGCCTGCAACACATTCCAAAAAAAGTTGGGGCAGGGCAATTTAGAGCTAGCAATGAACAAAATAAAATGTGATAATGATGTTTAAAACAATGTATCTCAAATAAAGTTTGGAAGGGATTTACATATTATCATTAGCATAATATCATTAAACAATTCAAGGAATCAGGAGGTAAAGGCCAAAGGGGCAAGCTTAAGCAGAACGCCCGTGATCTATGATCCCTCAGACGACACTGCATCAAGAACCGTCATTCAGCAACAACTGATAGAACTACATGGGCAAGGGATTGCTTTGGCAAACCTTTGTCAAGCACTACAATATGGAGTTACATTTACAAATGCCACTTAAAGCATTACTGTGCAAAACAGAAGCCTCATGTTAACCATGTCCAGTGGCATCGACCTCTGTGGGTTCAGAGGCATCTAGGCTGGACCATCCCACAGTGGAGTTGTGTATTGTGGTCAGATGAATCAGTATTCCAGATCTTTTTTTGGAAAAAATGGATACGGTGTGCCCCGGGACCATCCCGACTGTTATCAGCAACAAGTCCAAAAGCCAGGCTCTGTCATGGTATGGGGTTGGGTCAGTGCTCTTTGTAAAGGTCATTTACACTTCTGTGATGGCAGCATTAATGCAGAAAAGTACATTGAGATTGCAATATATGCTGCAAGACATCATCTTTTCCACTGATGTCTATGCATTTTTCAACAAGACAATGCAAACCACATGTGGCACACATTAGAAAGACATGGTTATGGAAGAATAGGGTACGGGTACTGGACTGGGCTGCCTGCAGTCCTGACCTGTTCCCAGGAGAGAATGTGCGGACAAGGACGATCCCGTACTGTTGCACATCTTAAGGCGTGTTTACAGAAAGAATAGGACGAAATAACTCCTGAAACACTAAATCACTTGGTATCCTCTGTGCCAAAACGTATTTGAAGTGTGGTGAAAAGGAATGGCAAAATTGATAAATGCTTCACCCTCTCAACGTTTTTTGGAATGTGATACAGGCCTGAATTGCAGGAATGGATGTTTATTAACAAATGACATGACGTTGACCAGACAAAACATGCAATATATCAGGTTCATGCTGTCTGCAATGAAATAAAAGTCAAAGGAAATGTAAGAAACACTGTGTTTTCTTTTTTTATATGCAGTGTCCATACTGGTCAGTTGTTGCTCTCCCACTGCACTGTGGGCCCTCACATTCCAGAAACCAAGTCTGAAAATTGCATTCTGAGGAAACATTCTGGTTGCACTGTTATGGTATCAAAGGGATGAAATATAGCTTGAACCAAATATGTCCCACAGAATCAATGATACTTGCTAGAGAAGAAACAATGCCTATGATCAACAACTGTATTTTTAGCTTAAAATGAAGTTATGAAATTAGAAGAAATATCTGTAGTACAAAGAGCACAGTTACAATGCAGTTTCAACTGGATGGAGGCATACAGCACCCATAGAAAATCATCATATCAAATTAAAATGACTTATTTTGGTCTTGAAATCAAAGCCCATTAAAAGTAGTAATGACAAAAAACAGGCAATTAGTCACACAATTTAACAATTTAAAAACTAGGATTGGAAAAGTGGCAGCTTGATGTAATACTCCCTAGAGGCACCTTTTGCTTTAAATAAATGCCAGCAGTGTTTTTGGCTATATCTCTACCAGTTTGATCAGATTATTTGATCAGATCACATGTTGAGAATCAACAGCATGACATGTTCATGTCCAACCACAGATTTGTGGATTTAGGCCAGGGCTCTGATTGGTGAAAATGGATTGATGTCACCGAAATGCTTCACAGTAGGTAAAGTGTATGTTAGGCCTGTATACTGTGTCCTTTTCACTTCTTAGTAATGCACTAAACAGTGCTAGAGAATGGGATAGAGGATAGTTGAAGCCTCTGAAATATCTGTTTCCTAACTTGTACCTTACCACAGATTTATGCTGGAGCCCTTTTGCAGTGACCTTATCAACCAAGGTGAATCCTTTGCATTACCATAATAGTAGTGGAATCCTCAAGGAACAGCCAGTTCTATTCTGAACTAATCATTATGTCACTATTGTCAGGTGGGGGACAATTAACCATAGAAAAGTAAAATCAAAAAGGAGATCTCTTAGATAACTAGACAACTGTTAGATCAAATCAAATTAAGACCTGTACCTGTGTTTCCTGTCCCTCTGTCCTGACTCCCAAGCTAAAAGACTCCAGTTTTCTCATAAGTATCTGCCCTTGAGTTTTAGCCGAGATCTTAATAAGGTCTAACAATGTACTCAGATCTCAACACCTTTATTCTGCTGTTGGGATAAAAACTGAGCTCTCAAGGTGAACTCAAACATTTCTCTTCCAGACCAAAAGTTTCTGTGATTTAATATGTAATACTTTAAGAAATAAATATAATTTGTCAAGTGATGTCCATGCTAGTCCTTAATGGCTCCACAATTATCAGTGTTTTTCCCTCTGAAACATCTCAATCGGAATTTGCGTAGATGCGGATTAGCATACTTTTCATCAGTGGTGGACAGTTGTGAAGTAAATGTGATTTGTTGCTATACCTACTATTTTGTTTTCAGATTTTTACTTTACTGAAGTATTTCCATTTTGGGTGACTTTTACCTTAAGTTCACTTCATTTCAAAGTAAAATATCATTTTACTCCACTACATTCTGCAAAATGTATTGTTCCTTTTGGCTTATGTAAATAAAAATAACATATTGTAGTGTCCATGTGGGAAGATACAAACATTGCAGTTCAGGTCACACATTTACCCAGCATTCATGCAGATAGTACTGTCAGTTATACACTACTACTGGTTGCATGAAACACCCACTTTACGCCTACTTACTGAGCTAAAATGCAAATTAAACACACAGAACACACACCATGAGTTTATTTTTATGAAAATGATGAACATACAAACACAACACATGCAGACAAACAAAAACCCTGCAAATTTGCATATAGGCACCGGGAACGCCCCTTCGGGGGTGTGATCAGCGTTATAGCGAAAGAAGCTAGAAGCAAGCACACCGATCAGGGTACAGCGCACACTTTGTTTTGAACTTCTGACCATTTGGACCAATTAATGATATCCTGTTAACAGATTGCCATTAAAAGATTGTTCATCAGAATCCTTTCACCTAAAATTAGTCGATTAAGAAGGAGTCTTATTATAAAAAATTATCATAGGACATTACAGCCATAATAAATCATGGTAGTATTACTTTCAATACTTGAGTACATTTGAAGGCAAATACTTTGGTACTTTTACTCAATTGGAGGTCTAAAGGAAGGACTTCTACTTTTACTGGAGTAATTCTTTACTTTGAGTATCTCTACCTCAAGCACATGGTTTGTGTACATCGTCCAGCACTGCATTTCATGCTTAACGTAGGCATCAGTCTTGCTACTTGTTGTAGACTTAACTGTCTTCAATTGCTCAAACAGCATTATAACAATTCTGTGCATCGTTAAGTTTAGACTTCTCAAACATAATACATGTCACTCTTCTACAAAGTTTGGCAGGTCCTGTTGCTTGGAAGTAAGTGACAGCTGCTGGAAACAGCAGTTCCAGTGGTGCCCCAGGCTGGGCTTGCAAAGAGAAGGGCAGGTAGTGCTGTTATGGATCCCTGCAATGGAAAGGCATCCTGTTAAGACTTGTAGGAGCAGAGAACACAAAAAGGGCACATGGTAGATTCCAACACAAACTGAGGGCATTTAGTGTTTAGCCTATTTCTTTCTTGTGACACATTCTTACAGCATTCAGCATAGGTCACTTGCTCATCAGATCCATCTTGTTATTGTAATAATTAGCATTATTTATAATATCTTCATAGGCTATGTATATATATATATATATATATATATATATATATATATATATATATATATACTCATTGACAAAAGTAAAGCACCCAGACAGAAATACAGTATCAGATTGCTGCATCCAGATATGTAAAATTATTACTGGTGTGGTCTTATTAGACACTGGGTCTTGCCACAGGAGGGCATAAAAGTACTTATTTTGCTGTCTTTAAAAAGGCTCTCAGATGCTACTTTTGGGTAGTGTACCTCTTGGTGAGAGACACACTTAAAGACATTTTGCCCATTTGACAGACTTTGAGAGGGGGCACATTGGACACAAGCTAGGTGTTTCGAATGGTCAATGAATTACCAGCCATCTAGGCCATTCTGACCTAGCTCTTAGGAGGTATTGGGAACAGATGTTCTGTAAGGGCATGCACGCATTGCGAACAGGTACTAGATGTCCCAGACAGACCACCAGTAGAAAGGATTGTTTGATCCACCAACAAGCACGAACAGCTCCCACAGTTTCATTGTCCACCGTCCAGAAACAGGTGGCACCTTCACTGCACACCCTGTCTCTGCCCGGACCATTTCCAGGTGCTTAGCAAAAGGAAATTGTTGTCATGGCACCCATTACATGTCCTGTCAATGAAAGCCAGAAACCGTCACCTCGTTTGCAGTTGTGTTGTGAATAAGAAACCTGGACCGCTATGAACTGGGACCGTATTGTCTTTAGCGACAAATCCAGGGTCTGTTTGGGATCTGATGGTGTTCAAGTTCAGGTATGGAGGCCTCGTGGTTGGTACTTCAATCCTGCCTTTGTTGTGGAGTGACACTCTACCCCAGATGCTGGTGTTATAATCTGGAGTGCCGTCGCATAAGACAGTCAGTCACCCTTAGCAGACAAAAAGTCTCAGCGATATGTGCAAGACATCCTGTTGCCTCTCATGGCAGGGCTTCTAACTGACGTTTTTCAGCAGGATAATGCTCACCCACACACTGCAAGGGTTTCCCAGGAATGTCACCAACAGATTGCAACACTTCCTCATGCCTGCCCAGTTGCCAGATTTTTTGCCAAGTATTTATGGGACCAGCTGGGATGTCATCTTCAGGCCCAGCTGTTTACAAATGTGTAACAGAGGCATGTCTTGCAGTCAACAATCTCTCAGCAAGTGGGACACTACCCAAAAGTATCCTATGAGAGCCTTTTTATAGAGCCAGGGGGTAGAAGCATTTTTGCACCCTCTTATATTAAGACCCTGTGTCTAATCAGACCACAACTGTAATTATTTACAGTGGGGCAAAAAAGTATTTAGTCAGCCACTGATTGTGCAAGTTCTCCTACTTAGAAAAATGAGAGGTCTGTAATTTTCATTATAGCTACACTTCAACTATGAGAGACAAAATGAGAAAAAAAAATCCAAGAAATCACATTGTAGGATTTTTAAAGAATTTAATTGTAAATTCATGGTGGAAAATAAGTATTTTGGTCACTCAAAAACAAGCAAGATTTCTAGCTCTCACAGACCCTGTAACTTCTTCTTTAAGAAGCTCTTCTGTCCTCCACTCATTACCTGGCACCTGTTGACCTCATTATCTGTATGAAAGACACCTGTCCACAGCCTTCTAACAGTCAGACTCCAAACTCAACCGTGGCCAAGACCAAAGAGCTGTTGAAGGACATCATCAGGAAGAAAAATTGTAGACCTGCACCAGGCTGGAAAGAGTGATCTACAGTAGGCAAGCAGATTGTTGTGAAGAAATCAACTGTTGGAGCAATTGTAAGACATACAAGATCTTTGATAATCTCCTTCGATCTGGGGCTCCAGGCAAGATCTCATCCCGTGGGGGTCAAAATGATCATGAGAACAGTGAGCAAAAATCCCAGAACTACAGGAGGGACCTGATGAATGACCTGCAGAGAGCTGGGACCAAAGTTACCAAAGGCTACCATCAGTAACACACTACGCCGAGAGAGACTCAGATCCTGCAGTGCCAGGTGTGTCCCCCTGCTTAAGCCAGTACATGTCCCAGGCCCGTCTGAAGTTTGTCAGAGAGCATATGGATGATCCAGAAGAGGATTGGGAGAATATCATGTGGTCAGCTGAAATCAACATAGAACATTTTTGGTAAAAACTCAACTGGCGGGAAAAAGGATGCTGAGTCGCATCCCAAGAACACCATACCTACTGTGAAGCATGGGGTGTGGAAACATCATGCTTTGGGGCTGTTTTTCTGCAGAGGGGACAGGACGACTGATCCATGTTAAGGGAAGAATGAACGGGGCCATGTATCGTGAGATTTTAAGCCAAAACCTCCTTCCATCAGTGAGAGCATTGAAGATGGAACGTGGCTGGGTCTTCCAGCATAACAATGATCCTCAAACACACACCGCTCGGGCAACGAAGGGGTGGGCCTCCATAAAAAGCATTTCAAGGTCCTGGAGTGGGCCTAGCCAGTCTCCAGCCCTCAACCCTATAGACAATTTGTGGAGGGAGTTGAAAGTCCGTGTTGCCCCAAAACAACACTGCTCTAGAGGAGATCTGCATGGAGGAATGGGCCAAAATACCAGCTACAGTGTGTGCCAACCTGGTGAAGACTTACAGGAAACGTTTGACTTCTGTCATTGCCAACAAAGGTTATGTTACAAAGTATTGAGTTGAACCAAATTTATTGACCAAATACTTATTTTCCACCATAATTTACAATGAAATTCTTTAAAAATCCTCCAATGTGATTTCCTGGATTTGTTTTCTCATTTTGTCTCTCATAGTTGAAGTGTAGCTATGATGAAATTTACAGACCTCTCTCATCTCTCTAAGTAGGAGAACTTGCACAATCGGTGGATTACTAAATACTTTTTTGCCCCACTGTACATATCTGCCTGCGACGTAACTGCATGCCGAGTAGGTGTGTTAATGTGTCTGCAATGTGTCTGTATGTGCCTGTGTGGGGTGAGTGTATGTGTGTATGTATATATATATATATATATATGCATTCTTTAAGATACTGCATGCTCACTGCAGTCTTTTATACATTCTGTCTTATAATGCATTTCTCTAGCTTGTCTCTCTCTCTGTTTATCAAATTTGCTTGCTGTCTCACTGTTCGTTCCATTCAGTCACCCTCCTCTGTATAACTGCCCACTTCCCTCTCTCTTGTGCTCTCTCCCTTTTAATTTTCTAATTGAATATAATTTTGAATTAAAATCTAACTTCATCCAAACACACAATCTAAATTTTCATTTGCTTTTTGTACATGATATAAGACATCAACTCAATAATTTATTAAATTACTTTTTCCATTCATTTCCAACTATCTATAATTGATCTCTTCAGTTGGAATTTCCGCTGTTCCTCCAAGGCTGGTGTGCAGAGGGGCTGTGTGACACCAGCACTCAAAAGGCCAAGCAGTGTGTTCAGACCCACACTTGGAGGGAAGATTCTCTAATGCACATTTACACTTAACACTCTTGTCTATCACATTCTCATTGCTGATCACTCAGATAGGGGAGTTACTGGGACAGGATACATAAAAGCCTGTAGGGCTTACAATGTACTCTGTGACATGTCTTAGTCCACACTTCAAATGACTTACATATTGCTAGGGAGAAAGTACTAGTAACATGTAATATAAATTTACATTGATGATGTAGAATCATGGAGATCCCACTTTTTTTTAACTCGTACAGAGTGCTCGTTTTTTGCTTCTTCTGACCATATTAATCTTGTACTTCTAGAGGCATGACTAAACTGGGTATTCTATTTTGCATTCAACATTAAACATTTCAAGTGATTTATAGCTAGGGTGATCAGACATATGACAATCCTGTATTTAGGTCTATGTCCAGGTGTCCTTATTTTTAAAATATGTACATTTGTCCATATATCAAAGAAAGTGACCAATGTATGATGTAATGAACATGAAGCATTGAAGCATTATCATCGCCAAAACACTTGTGTTTATTCAAAAGGAACACAACAGTTATTTGACAAGTTGCTGTAAACGTCTAACCATAAAATGGTCAATCACATTTGTTGGTTTTGTAAATGAATATAACTCAACCAATTATCAGCTGTCCTTCACCAAAGTCACTTAATACCCTCACCCACTATGGTTGATGTACTGCTGAAATGGCTAAATGAACAAGTACATTTAATGACCAGCTTCAAAAAGAATATACATTTCTGAAATAACACACGCTGGGAGTGGTTTGCCAGACATGTGGAGATAAGTTTAATTTAGCATGGAAGTCATGCAGTGTGTACATGGTGTATGTCGTGATATATCTGTGATAACGTATGTGGATGCAGAATGTTACTGACTTGGTGCTTGTGAAAGGTAGGTGTGTGACACGTCAAACAGGTAGGGAATTCCACCAGAGAAACAATGCTGTGCTTCATGCTCATGTAACTTGAGTCATTCTTATGTCTAAAGAGTGATTTTTCTTCTACATAGCCGATGTCAAGGAAGTAGAGCATGTTGTGATCATTTTCATTACTGGTGGACGAAGAACCCATGTCATTGCAGATCGTTTTAGCCAATGCTTTCCAAACATGCCTCCCATTACCCACAATGAAACTGCCAAACGTTTTGCCAAATTCCCTAAAAAACTGAAAGCTGGATGACCAAAACTCGCAATAGATGTAGCAACACCAATTTTTGTTCTGACCTCATCCAGCAACAGCCCACATCATAGCACTCATCGTTTGTCCATGGAACGTAGGGTTAGCGGTGCCTCAAATCAGCAAATTCTCAATGACAATAAATACCTGGGATTGTGGTGGTCTAGCAGTTAAGATACTGGAATATGACCCAGAAGATCCAGGGTTCAAATCCATCTGCAGTCTGCCACTGTTGAATCCCTGTTGGGTCCCTGTACGGTTGGATCACTTGTAAGTCACTCTGGATAAAGGCATCCGCTAAGTGGCTAAATGTAAATCTAAAGAGTGAAACAGGTACATGAAACTACACAAATGTATGTCAGTGAGTGTGAGAGAATTAAAAGCTAACCGTTCCTCTGATCTGGGCGTAATTGCAAATGCTTTACAAAATTCCATGCTTAGCTCATTTTAAAATTAAAGTGCGTCTTTGAGGCAATTTCCTTTCTTTAATTACAAACTTTCTGTCTGGTTTGACATTTACAATGCAATCTTCTGGGAGGACGTGGTTGTGATTTATTATTCGTGCTTCTATCCCTGTGTCAGTCTGCAGAAATGAGTTTATAAAATAGGAGCTCAAATGGTTATGGCCTTTGACCAATAAAGCTGGCTCATTATAGCAGGCCACAGAAAAGATTAACATTTCTGACAACCTAATAGAGATCTGGCAGGGAAGTGAGAATGTTTCTATTTCTATCCAATAAGAGATGCTCCTGGTCAAAAACCTAAAAGAAAATTATCTACCTACAGATATATGAGGAAAACATAAATTTTTCAGGCATTACATTTTTTTCATAGCTTAAGGCTTTTGGTGAGATTTATATAGCCACTGTATTAAAAGGAATACTATTGTGATGCAGGCCCTGAATTTTCTGAAACAGTATAATAGGGAGTTTTGTCGACAACATAGCAAAACAATGAGTGTCATCAGTGTCCATCATCAATGAGGCAAAAGTGGTGAACAGTGCAATACAACATGGTACAGACATTAATCTGAGTCCAAAACTAACTGTTTCTGTTTTCTGTCAATTGATGGCACCTGTGAAAGCAGAAAAAAATAGATGTGGGAATAATCATAAGAAATGATTACCCATCTGATGCTAGTGTTATCAGTAAACACTAACATTGGAGGGCTTTAGATGTGTGAGCTGCCTTGTATTATACCCATTTGTTTTGGTCCATTTGCAAGAACTATGAAACCTTCCTGGTTTTACATTGTACTGGACAGGACTGTCAGCCTACTGGCAATTTGAAAGTGAATTGCAATTTTATGTACTAAAGTACTTGGTTACAAATTGTAATTTACTATACAGAGCAAGAAATGGTGGTGTAGTATTATGACATACTAATTCATCAGTATTAGGGATGCACCAATATTGAATTTCCTGGGCTGATACGATAACCGATTTTTAGCACATTATTGTGGCCGATACCAATGTAAAAACCGATAATTTAACCTTTCTGCATTTAAAAAACGTTCACATTATAGTCCATATACTGTATGAACTGCTGTTAAAAACTGGATCAGCCATAAAATAAAATAATAATAAGCAATAAAACAGTTAAATCAGACATGACAATTAAAGTAAACATAAGTTGCTGTTTCACTCACAGGAAAAATGCTTTTCATTTCCATTTTATTTTCTAACCTTCCTTTTATGGTCCTTGAAACTGATACAAGAAAAGAATAGAACTGCATGCATAAACTATACAGTCAGCAACAATCAGATATATTTGCTTGATGAATAACAGACAATAGAAAAAACATAGAAAAATTCATATGTAAATATATAATAAATATCGGTTATAATAATACGGCTAAAATTCTAATATTCGATGCCCCTGAAAAATCTATATACTAAGAAATAATATGTCATATGTAAATATATAATAAATATCGGTTATCATTAAATATCGGGCTAAAATTCTAATATTGGACCGATGTGCCTGAAAAAAATCTATATATTGAAATAATATGTCAGCTGCTGATATATCATGCATTCACTAATCAGTATACATTTTGGGACATGTACACTCATAATCATTCTTGTGACTTAGTGTCTGAGCAGACGGCATCCATTTTTCATTTAAAAAAAAAAAAAAATCTGGAAATACTGATTAATCTGACCACATTACATGTTTCTACTTTGTGATGGTCCAACCCAGATACCTCCTCCTAGAGTTCCAGAGAAGTCAAGGCTGCTTCTGGACATGGTATACATAAGGATTATTCTTGCACAGTAAAGTTTTAAGTGGCATTTGTGAATGTGACTACATATTTTAACACTTGACAAACATTTTTTCAAAGAAAATCCTTGTCCATGTGTTTTTAAAAAAAAAAAATCAGCTATTGATGCAGGAAATATCACATCTGAGAGATCGGAGATTTTCACATTTACATTTACAAGCACTTAGCAGATGCCCTTATCCAGAGCGACTTACAGAAGTGCTTTTCATATTCTTCCTAGTAGAAAAAAATCTCAAGTTAATACAAGTAAGCAATAGCTCAAGAACAGGTCCTTCAGTCTATGCTGGCACCCTTGCACACTGAAATTCCTCCAGAAACTCATTTTTATATTATGCACTGTAGAGGGATAAATTTTTCTTTTCACAATCTTTTTCTTAAGGAACATTGTTTTTAAACTTTTCAATAATTTTTATCTTTTTTTTGTTGTCAAACTGGATCCTCTAGTCAATCCCCTTTTCAACAAAGAATCAGCCTTTTGTGGGACATAGCTTTTTGTACTTTAGCTTTTGTACTTTTGTACTGATTTGTAATCACCTGTTGACACCACCTTTTTGAAATCCCATCATTATTTAGGTTTTTTCACCTCATTTCTAGACCTAACTTGCCCCATCCCAACTTTTTTTTGGAATTGTAAGCCTGAACTGCAGGAATGGATGTATATTACACACTTAAATGAAGTAGACCAACAAAACATGAAATGTTTTTGGGTTCATACTTTGTGCAATGATATGAAAGTCAAAGTAAATGTGTTTTTATTTGCATTTTCCATAATATCCCAACCTTTCCTGACTTAGGGTTGGTAGTTCTAATTTGGACAATCAGGATAACTAAGTTTATCATGGGTATTTAGTTGGACATGGGTCACTTTGCAATTGGAATTATCATAAAAATGCAGTTATACCACACCTTAGAGGAGAAATAAAAGTCTATTTCCAGCTCTAGGGGGGCACTGCACTCGACAAATGCTTTGGAGCGTTACAGGCTAGCAGAGCAAAGCCTTGAATAAAGTCCATACATGATAAGATATCCATCTATCAATTCATCTATTATGCCATCCATCAATCTCTCTCAAAATAGTAAAACATGGATCAACATGGAGAGGAAGGTGATTGTTAGAGAAGCACTCATGAGGTACTCTCTTGTGATGCCTCTTTTATCAATGGATCATGTTTTAACACCCCTCTCAATCCATCACCAAGCTAAGAGTCGTATCAATACTTGCCCATTTTCTCATTTGTGGGGAGATGAGTAGATCAATTCATTTAAAACGTGTCTAGGCCAGACATCCATTTGAGAGATTAGAACATATATTGACTGCTTGTCTGATGGAAGGTGGAGGGTTCATTAAGTCAATGGAATCCTTAATCAACTGGCAAACTCCAGGTAGCCTCCTCTATGCTAGCCAGGATGCTATCATTGTTCTGTCCATTACATGGAGCCAAACATGCAATATTTAAAAAAAGCGTGTGGCTGTCTGGTGTCACTGGAATGGGTATACAGTGGTACCTCGGATCTCAACCACCATGGAACTAATCAAATTCAGTTCTCGACGCATTTTGACCAGAAAAATGTGTTTGAAAAATGTGACCAGAAAAATGAAATGAAACTCCATTCATGATTCAGTACACAGTGATTCAGGTTCACAGTAGTCATTGCTCAGTGAAGATCTCTGCTATTTACGTCGTGGTTGTTCTCAATGTTTACATCTACAATACTGTATTCTTAGTGCACATAAGTCTCCATGGGTCCTTAAAAGGGTTGTATTGACTGCCAGCCAAAAGGGAAATGGGAACTTAATGCTCCAGAACACAGGCTGCATTTAGCATTAGCAGCTAGGCTAGCACCCTGACTTCACCAAGAGTAAGTGTTTTGCTTTTACTTTTCACTTTAAATCCATTACTCACTAAATTACATAAGTTTTCAACACTTCATTATAAAATAAGCTTTGTGTTTGGCCGACTGTAGCTTAATGTAAGTGTTTTAAACATTAACTTACTTATCAAGACCGTTCTACCAAACACTCATTAAGCTCCTCGGTTCATGATACATTTAATCAGGACATATCCCCATCATAAATCAGGGAGCACCTGTACTATACAACTCCATTAATGCATATAATGCCTTATACAGTGTGGATTATCTGAGGATCTGGAACAGATTCATTCAATTTATATTATTCCTTATGGGAAAAATTTGCTCGGTACTCATCCGTTTCGGTACTCGACAAGCCTTCTGGAACGAATTAATGACGAGAACCTAGGTACCACTGTACTTGATTAGCTACTATTCTTTACAGCTGCAAAAGTCTAAGCAAACTTTCAAACCTGATCTTGCGGTGTGACATGCTTGAAAATGGGATTTTAGTAATAGTAGAAAAGGATCCGATAAATGTGTCTGTCTGTCGTTTCATTGTGATTGTAATGCTGTGTTTCCAGTTTAAATTGGTGCAGGGAGACATGAGGATACCTGCCAATCTCAAAGACAAGCCTCTTCTCATCGTATGCTAGCTAAACATTTGAAGGTCATGCTCTCAAAATCATTCAAAGGAAAATATCAACTTCCATATCTCTCCCTATTATAAATAATGACCTTGAATCACCATTTGTGAATAACATACTTATGCTCGAATCCCCAGCATTGAACTACCTCTCACTGCGTACTTCAGAGAGATGTGCTCTCCCTGATGATTCTCAAGGGTTGCGATGTGTCCACCTAAACAAGTGTTTGTGTGAGTGGTGTGTAGGAAGGGTTCTGTATACAGTGGAGGAAATAGGCCTGCCTCTCAGCTGATTGATCATTAAGTGTTGTCCAGGAGCCCATCACAAGGCTCTGACTTAAGAGCCTCCACTGCAGAAAGCAATCAGTGCCTGTTACCGAGAGTCACGTGGGGAGCATGATTGATCTTCGGCAGAGATCTCCTGGCGGACAGGATCCAGCTTTGTCCAGAGGTCCTGTGTTCCTATTTGATCCTGCAACGAACGAGCTACCCATGAAAATCAAAGGTGATAAGAAAACTGCTCAGATGTTTAGTGGTACATGGTGCTACACACTTAATGTGAGAATGATGCTCGCTGTTTAGCCAAGCCCTAAAGCTGATTAGTAACCAAGACGCGGTGATAGTTTGACAGAGAACCTGGCATAATAGAAAGGCACGGGCTTCACAATACCACAGATTATTGAGAGAATTATTGGAGAAGTTCCCATTTTAATTTTAAAGGTCATGTTAGTCATTGCCTTAGCATAACATTAGCTGAAAAGGGTACGTTATGGTTGATTCAACAAAAGTCAAATCTAGTCAAATTAGTTAGGAGTTTTTAGGAAAACCTCAGAATGAAAATAAGAGATAAAGAGTTCGAAATGCTGTTGAAGCCTTCATTCCTGACAGAATATAGGAGAATCTAATGAAGGGCCTTGTAGCCATTTCAGATTCAAATTGATTCCCAGATAACCTCTCCGACTCATAAAACCTATTACAGGTGGACAAATCAGTGGCGCAACATTGCATATCAGATATTTTTTACCTTTCTGTCTCATATCCTCAGCTCTTACTGGTAAAGATTCACCAATAATATGGGGGTGAAACTGTAGTCAGCAAGACACAAAGATCATGCTCTTGCTCTTATACAAGCCTACTACACTATGACCAAGATGGATTAACCGTATTTAATACACAATGTTGAAAGATGGTTAAAATATTCAATATCATTGCTTTAACTTATTGCACTAACAATAATATGACCAAAATGGTGGCAGTGTCTGGCTCTTCACTACGACAATCCACACAACCATTATCTCTTTCCTCTTGAAACAACTGTTCTACTATATTATTACAAAGTCAGTAGTACTCACAATAAACACATTAATATTTGAGCTGCTTTCATTTTCAATCAGAATCAACTAGCACTACAGTAAATGCAGTCACTACTATAATAGTGGTATCCTCATAAACGAAGATCACATTAATGTTCTTCTCAGTGCTTCTCTGATATGACCAGCTGTTCTACTCGCCTGCTCTTCATGAAGGAAGGAAAAAGGGAGCAACCTATATGAGAATTTTGTGCTTCAGTGGCTATTGAAAGATGAGGCAATAAACTGCTAAACTTGAGTAATCACACTCTCCCCAAGGAATGCCTCAAATAGGGATGGTCAAAAAACCTTGAAATTTGAGCCTGTCGCATGACGGCCGGCAGGGAACTTTTGATGAGATTCATTATTGTTGGATGTATTACAACATCCCTCCATCCCTCCAAGTTGTCATCACTGTGCATTTTGATGCTAAATCGTCAATGGAGTTAAAATCTCAGTTCAGCCCCAGCCAATTCTCCCGTAATAAGGTTGCATTAAATAAAGGCAGGGAAGCAAATGGACTCGAAAGCACTGAAACAGTGCTATTTAGGTGTATGAGTTTTAAAAAATGCTCTGTCTGCTAACAGAACACATTTTGGACTAGCACACATTATTGTTTAATCTTCTGAGAAGCCAATGTAAATGGAAATCTTCCTTTGAATCTTCCTTTGCCTCCCTTCTCAGTGCCAGACACTCTCAAACCAGACGTGGTGAAAGATTATGCAGAGCAATTAACATACGAAAATAACATGTTAATATATTGTCTGTGAACTGTATCCAATCAGTTCCCTTTCAGTGGCGTGTGTACAAAACAATTAAACTTAGATTTATACTGCTCTTTCTTAACACATTCTGCCTGGCAAATGAAGTCAGTGAGCAAAGAGCAAAAAAAAGTTATGCAGGGCCTCGTTCTCCCTTAAAGGCACGCAAGCTTACCTTGAATATTTACATGGGCCCGTGCTAATAAATTCCTGCCTTTTGTTTGGCCCTAATGATGTGCACGTCTAAAACAAAGCCATGAAATCCATAGTGGTTCTCAGGTAGTAATGAATGGCATGCATTATGCTGGCCACTAATTACCACCATTCCATAAATAAAGCAGAGAACAATCAATTAGCTGAGAAACTTGTCTTTGTTAGTCATGGGCAGTGGGCTCCTGCGGGCAGAACAAGAGCTCTGCAGCACAAGGGACTCTTCTGGGTGCAATTGCGAAATGGGCAGGAGGAGTTCAGATAAATAACATTTTGAATGTTGTTACTAAAAGCTCTTCAGGCATTCCGCTTTGACTAACTGGGATTACAAGTAAATTAATGCCTATTCAATTTTGTGACCAAAATATTAATATTGGGGACCGAAACCAATTTCTGCACAAACAAGTACGAGACAAAGCGGAAAACCAATATGTTATTGTTGCTACATTTTAGAGGGATTCTGCTAAAACCCTCTTCCCCTCCTAATTTAGATGATGGCCATGCTGAGTCTTGTGACGTCTCTGACTGATGTATCACATTTGATGATGACCAGGCCAGAACAAATAAGGGTGCATTAACACCAAACCTAAGAGAGTCTAAATGAATGAAGGGAACATTATGCGTCCTATGGGCCAGCAGGATGCATAATTTGGAGATTAATGCAATTTACATTTTAACGCAGGCCTCTGTGTAAACTGATTAGTAGATGGTTATCTACTAATGCGAAAGGGTAGTGTCATGTCAGGTACAGGAGAATACTCAGGAATACATGTAGCCATCGCTAAGCTGGAGAGAAGCCAACTCAATTTTTGAGAGCTTTAAAAGAAACTGAATTCTACTAATATCTGCTTTCTTATCTCACAGTTTGTTTAGTAGTCTACTTTTGACACAAAGTATCTGTAGTCTTAGTGGATGTTCAGTCTGGAGAATCCCCAGTGCAGCCATACTCCAATAGGATAACATCGATCTATTCAAATTCAGTTTATCAATGGAGCAACAATCAGTATTTATACAGTAGTTTGGTCATATTTAGATGCACAGCTTCATTTTATTTCTTTAATTGTCCTTTATCTGATTGAATGATCTTTTCACAAAGCAGGTAAAAGTGGCCCAACTTTTTTTTGTCATATTACAGCTATATTATCTTTGGGGCAATTTGAATGGCAAAACCACAGAATCTGACATTTTCAGTTCCGCTTTTTGATCACTTTCATGCATTTTATTGATATCAAGTCAAGTCAAGTCAAGTCATATTTATTTATATAGCGCTTTTACAATGGAGCATTGTCTCAAAGCAACTTTACAAGTTTAGATTATCTCCTAATAACTACGTCCAATCCCAAATTGAGCAAGCCTAGGGGCGACAGTGGCAAGGAAAAACTCCCTAAGTGTTATAGGAAGAAACCTTGGGTGGACCAAGACTCAAAAAGGGACCCAACCTCATTGCATCTGTTAGCAGATGATAAAAGTAAGAACGAAACTAAAGTCATGGAGTCATAGTTAAAATAAAATGTGAAGTATGCACATCGACATTAAGTAGCCCGGGTATGATGGGGCTGGAGCTGATGACGGAAGCAGCTTGAGTGAAGCTCCAGCAGATGAACATCATGTGTGGGGCTGGAACTGGTACCGGAAGACAGCTCGGAGAGAAAACAGAAAATGTAATTAGTTATTGATTAAGAGCACAGTGTCTATTAACAATCACTGATGCCATGTGTAGCATGAGACCCCGGCAGCATTAGCTATAGCAGCATAGCTAGAAAGAGGAGAACTGGTAGGAAACACAGCCAAGAGGGATCACATGAGACATTGGCAACCCCACAGGAGGCAGAAGACAGCAACCCAAACGTCTCTGATCACCAATAAGACTCTTTGACTATGAACCACCAGCTCTTGCCCTTAGTCTAAGGCAAGGATGCATGAGTCAAAGATCACGAGGACCGAAGCCCAGTTCAGCCAGACCGCCCACTCGACACTCCGGGCTAAACGGACAAGGCAGGCAGGCCAGACATGACTCCAGACTCCGGCCCCAGTGACCAAAGCCATGCATCCCCAGTCTAAAAATCTTGTCAACAGCCTGTGTAAATAGGTATGTCTTTAGCCTTAGACTTAATTTTGGAGAGTGCCTGAGTCTCAAACGAAAGTGGGATAGTTTATTCCATAGTTTTGGGGGGGCCATGTATGAGAAAGCCTTTTCCCCCTGCTGTGACTTTTTTAATTCTAGGAACTAAAAGAAGTCCTGCGAATGAAGTAGACGAGTTGGATTGTAAAACTCTAAGAGTTCACTCAGATAATGTGGGGCCAGGCCATGTAGAGCTTTAATAAGTTATAAGAAGTATTTTGTAATCAATGCAGAATTTGACTGGTAACCAGTGCAGTGATGATAGAACAGGAGTGATATGATCAAATTTTCTAGTTCGAGTTAGCACTCGGGCAGCTGCATTCTGAACTAACTGAAGTTTATTTATAGATTTACTAGAGCATCCAGTAAGTAAGGCGTTACAGTAATCCAACCTTGAGGTTATAAACGCACGAACAAGTTTCTCTGCATCACTAAAATCCTATACATATCAGATACACGACAATGAGATTGAAAAGTTAGATCGGAATTCATGCGATTTTTACATCGTTCCAACTTGACATTTCTCATAAATGCAGCCTGAGGAGATGGGTAAAATGGACGACAGCAGTGAGGGAGGTTTTCACAGGCGAAATAGTGAAGTAACAGACCTCATATATATGTGTGGTGATGTCTCTGTACAAACAAAATTAGAAGGCACATATGCCAACCGCTTTGTGTTTGAGGAAATTTCGAAAGAAGTGGCTGAACACAGGAGAACGTGACTGCAGTGTCAAAGGAAAATAAAAAGCTTAAAAGCGAAGGTTAAAGAAACCAAGGACTCAAACCAATGAAAGTGGCTGTGGATGAATAATGTGCCCTTTTTAACATGACCATTAAAGAAGTGCCTGTTACTGTTGACTCCGTTTTGGATGAGCGGGTCACGTGAAGCATTGCTCTTTTGTACTTACACGTCAGTTTAGGAGCATGAATTTACAGATGAATGTCGTACGTAAGTTGATGTGCAAAAGTCTTGGGCCACCATTTCATTTGTTGTTGTAGCAATGTTATCATGACCATATATAATTGTTTCTCAGACTCTTTAGTAGAAAACAATCAGAAAATACAGGAAATGTGTATGCAGTATTACAAAACGTTTTAAAAATCTGAAAAACAGCTTCTATAGGCTACAGTGGAAGTATTTAGTGTTACCACCCCCCCACCCTTACAATAGCAGCTTCTGGCAGCTGCATTGGGATGCCAAGTTGGCCCTTCTGATCAGGAATTGTCTTTTTTGAAAGGGTAGCAGCCAAGAAACCACTTTTTCAGCGAGGTCACACTAAATACTGACTTTTGCCTGCCAAAGGCAATTTGTTCAGAAAACTAATAAAATGGATTTGATGAAACGATCTGATCTGGGCATGCTGTGTGAATGTAGCCTAACCTTCAAGCCTATATAATATAATTTTAACAAACTACTGAATATGGAGGCCAACATTTATATTCTAACAGCACACAGCATAATTCTGAGTACTAAATGCTATTTACCCTTATACCCCTCTGGATCCTCCATCAAATCATTTCTGACCTTACACTTGACAGATAGGTAACTAAACTGAGGCACTATTATTTTAGACACATCACTCTAAAATCCAGTTCATTATAAAAGAAAGTGTGCCTGGAACAGAAGAGGAAGGCCAGCAACAAGACGGATGGCTACAAACAAAAAAATAATGAACAAGCCATTAATAAGCTTTAAAAGACCCAAATAGAAAACAGAAAATTCAGGAGAAACACTACCCATATGGTTATCAGAGTTAGACTCAGAACTGACTTGATGTCACTTAAATAATACTGTAATTATCTTCTGATATAAAGGATGATATTATAATATAGCTGTCTATACATTTTCTGCAAGGATGTAGCAAAGTTTCAAAGTTCATCATTAAGTAGACACCTAAAGCCTTGCTAATATTAACACCACCCCTGTGTGCTAGAAGTTTAATTTCCCTAAACTTCCAGTGAAGATCACAGTTTAAGTTGTTTTTTTGCTCAGGGCTCAATCTGCCATCCAAACAGTTTTTTCCTCTTTCATCGATTGCCTCTCTCTTTTCTATGGGACAAATTAGTGCTCAGGTAAGATGACAGAAAAAGTACAACAGAGTTGTGGTCCCATGATGCAATGCTCCCAGTGGTTACATCTGCTCCAGTCTTTCATCTTTGGCTATTGTTAGGCTGGAGCTGTCACATTAGGAGGAGAATCGGTGGCTCCTTCCCACCCCTTTTCTTTCCATTCCAGGAGTTGGCAGGGTGGCAGGCCCCCAGACAAAGGAGAGTGTACCGGGAGCTTGGAGGGGAGCGCCATTCAAGGGAAAACAGTTTGGGAATTAAGGTCATTAATTTTCCACTTCCAAGGGCTGCCACAGAGACGGAGATAAAGTCAGCATAAATATTCAGCCGAAGTTTCTTCTGTTTTTCTCTCCTCCCTCTCCCTCTCTCTCTCACTCTCTCTCCCACACTTTTTTCACCGGTAGCCCATTTATCTCCATGCTGTCAATTAGAGGCAAAAGCAAAGAACTAATTAGGAACTGTGCAATTTTAATTAGCTGTTTTGATAATTAAACTAATTGGTTCCCTTGTGTTCCTGCAATGTGTGGCGAGCACTTTCTTGATATCTGGGCTGCAGATTTCCCAGTCACTGGTTAATTAGTCACTTTTGCATTAAAAAAGGAGCCCTTCTTAATAGCCTTAATTTACAGTTGAAAAGAGAATCTACCGTCAATAATTTGTGTAATTGGTAACCATTTGATTGTAATTTAGAGGCATGGCTGGACAGCTCCGCATGTCTAATTCTTAATGACTGGGATTAAAGTTGGATTAAATACTTGGGATGGGGTTTCTTCCCCCCACCATAGATGTTACCTATCCTTTTTTAACTGGTCCCATTTCAAATGAGTAAGGTACACTGTACAAGATATGCTACACACTTCTACAAAGTGATGTTTTGTGAGGCACAGTGAGGTAGTGAGGTTACACTGCAGATGTACATGTTGTAAAATGACAACTATCTCTCTTCTGTCTTATTGTCCCCTCTGGTCATGAGCACTTTGCTGGAACAATGTAAAATGCAGTGAGAGGCAGTCCGTGAACCACAGAGCCTGGCTGAACAGGAACAGAGAACCTGCACTGTGCAACCACTAGGAGGGGCCATATCTAACTCTTTCCCTTTATAACAAGCATCTAAAATCAAAGTTAATAAATAACACTGTTTAGAAATCAAGTTCGTGACGAGACCTATGAGCACGACATTGCTTTCAGACAAAGAGACAGTGCAAGGGACTTTAATGTTAATCTTGTACTATGCTTCTGATGTAGGTCCACAAGAGAGTAGACTTATAAATTACTGTGAAACCAATTAACCCCTTAAGATGATTATCTATAAGAGTGCACCATTTACACACCGAAAACCGTTAATACTAAAGGAAAAAAAAAACATACTGAAGAAAAAACTACATTTTTACTTTTATTTGAAAAGTCGACTTTGGACATCATTCATCTCATTTAACAAAATATCATCAAATGAATTTATGGCCCTCTTAAATTCATATCCACCAAACCTTTTGCTCCAACCATAAAGGAGCACATTCAATTGAAAACGTCAAAAACAAGGACCATGTTTAATATTGGTTCATAATCAGCTTAACCATTATAAAACGTAGGAAAGGCTTGGGTTCATCCTCTCCCTAAGTCCTCTATCCGACTGATTATTTGCCTGAGGATGAATGGAAACACAACACTGCTCTGTGATCTGATTAGGTGGGGTTAATTACTGTGCCATGGTTTTGTGCAAGCTGCATGTGAGCCGCACCAGTAAATAGATGGGCCCAATCAGAATGAATTTTAATTAACTCCGAGGCATGTGGCCCACTCTCCCAGCTGGCTTTAGGTCACTGCCATTCCTAGAACAGTGTACCATACAGCAAGGCTGTGTTGTGGGCCCTCTCAGGACACAAAAACAATAGAAAACTTAATTGCGTGCTGACCAGCAGTTACAAAACGGAAACATGGTCCATGTCACCACATTTGCTCAGTGGTTCTGTAGGTAGCATTTAAGCTAACATAGCCTTGTTTCTGTAGTATGGTGTTGAACATCTGTCCACACTTGCCTCCTATTATTTAAAAACTGTGACAATTTGAGACATGAATACACAGTTTTACCATAAAAAAAACCTAAACATAAGCAAAGCACACAGTCCTGGGTTCAATCCCAGGGTGGAGCGGTCTTGGTCCTTTCTGTATGGAGTCTGCATGTCCTTCCAGTATCCACGTGGGTTTACTCCAGGTACTTTTTTTTTCCTCCTGCAGTCCAAAGACATGCATGTTAGGTTAATTGATTACTCTAAATTGGCATTGACTTGAGTGTATATGCCATATACGTAACCTTGTGTGTGTCACTGAAATGGCCATAGATGCTGATAGCGACGTTAAATACAGCAAATAAACAAACAAACAGCAGGATGTTCAGAAAAGATACTGTCTTTTTTGATACCATCCTTTCCTAACTTCTCACTACGCTCAATAATTCATTTTGTTTTGCTTTCATTGTCTCTTCATTCAAACATCTGATGAGCAATTACTGAACGCCATGGAGCCAAGGACTGGGACTGTGAAGTTTGTTGTGAATAAAAATAATTGTGTGCTGTTAATTTCAGTTCAGAAGATAGCAAGCATACATCCTTAGTCAAAAGCTATCAATCTCTGAGCCGAGAAATGAAAAGTCAGATGTGTCAAGCACACAGCTAAGAAACAACCAATTGATTTCAAGGCCTGAAGGAAAGATGAGAGCTTAAATAGAGTAATTCCCCAAGATACGAACTAGTTCTGTTCTGAAAGTTTGATACGTGGGCGGCACGGTGGCTCGGTGAGTATCACTGTCACTTCTCAGCAAGAAGGTCTTGGGTTCAATCCTTTTCCTGTCCTCCTTGTGTCCACATGGGTTTACTCCGGTTTCCTCCCACAATCCAAAAACCTGTGTTAGGTTAATTGGTCTAAAGTGCTCCTAATGTGTGGGTGAGTGTATGAGTTTGTGAGTGTATGTGCCCTACAATGGATTTATGCCCTGTCTAGGGTTGTTCTTGCCCTCCGCCGCCAGCTAGGCACTGGCTTTCCAGCACCCTTGTCCAATTAAGTGGATAAGAAAGTGAAAGTGAAGTTTGTTAAGTCCAACATATTAGCCTAAGCATACAGCTTGTGACCCCCCAACACCTGACCTCGACTGCGTCCCCATTCAGAGATTAAATCCTTCAAAAGATATACTGTTTGGACTGCATAGACCACAACCTTCGTAGGATGCATCATCTGAATTGAGACATAACTCCTTAATACTTTTAATATGCTTAATACTGGACTTCCTAGGTTTAAAACGGTGCAAAAAAGAAGGTATGTACTGCACACTGTCAGTAACATAACCACTCATTGATAAAGCATGAGTAAAAAACGTTCTGCACGCATCCGCCAAGAGCCAGAGAAGCAAACTAACCTACCGTGCTGCCATGCAACTTGAAAATCCAGCACAGTTTTTTTTTATTTACACACATGTTTGTATCTTTAAAAGTTCGTTTAGTTGAATATTCACATTTAGGGGACTTACTCTTCAGCAAAATACAGGTTACATATTATACACTTTTCCCACCAGTTCCCTGTGGTCTTAATGAGACATCTGTGACATGCTTTGATCCTATTACCACAGGGATACAGCACCAGAGCACCCTTCTCACACTGTCAAAACAGTTCTTTTCAGAATGATTGGTTTTGAGGGCCTATTCCTTTAAATAATAATGAGCCACTGCTCACTCCACTCCACTCCACTCAGTGATTCATGGCAAGTCATAAACTTTGTGTGAATCTCTACAAAATCAGCAGCAAGTAACACTCTGGAGATATCTTCACACATTCTTTCGTTTTTGTCTTACAAACATGAAACTAAAATAACTATTAGCTTTAACATTATTGTGGCTCCTGCAGCAAGTAAAGGCCATTTTTTTTTCGCAAAAAAAGATCATTAATATCCATAGTTAATGTGTTGCTTGTCCTATAAGCTCTTGAGCTTTACTACTAGCAGGATGTGCTGTTCTGCCTGACAACCGAGCTCTGATTGGTCAGCCTGATTTTAACGCATCCAAAAGACGCAAAAATTAGAACAGTGTGTTCTTTCTCAAAACTTGACGTGCGTCACCTCAACTGTGCTAAATAGCCTAAGACACAGCATAACTGTTTTAAAAGTAGTTACATTCCACTTCTCTGCAGATTTTTTACAGACAGTTTGTAGTTTAAGTTTTGTTGCCAGCCCTGTGTTGTAAACTGCAGTCAAGCCAACTGCCCCAAAATCATGAGGTGTGCAAATATTAGTCGGCGACGCGACCAGAGTTACTTCTATTACACTTTTTACAATGGAGCGTATTCACAAAGCAACTTTACAGTTTTTTATTATGTTCTACTATCTAGACCCAAAGCCCAAACTGAGCAAGCCTAGGGCAACAGTGGCAAAATCCCCAAATGTTATAAGACTAAAAAAGGGACCCATCCTCCTTAAGATTAAGGTAATTTCATCATGGCATGTAAAGGACACACTGATTTAGTACTTAGTACATAATTACATGCATACATACATACATACATACATATATTGTAGTATGGTGGTATTATACTGAGCACAATTTAGGTTTCGGCTGAACAAATAAGGCAGATAAACAGGAAAATATCCCAACTTTTATTCAGTCATGTTTTCTTCTTTTTCAGTACATGGAAGTAAGTCACACACATTTTGCCCTTTGCCTACAGAAACTCCTATGGGACTAATACATTCAGTGCAGTGGAAAAGTCTGTTACAGAGATACATATCTTCCAGTCCACTTGGGAATTACTCCAATATGCCGGTAAATTATTTATATTAAATTTGAACCATTTACGCTGTGGAATATTTGCGTAATGCAGTTTAACATCCTACCACCTAGCGTGTAATATTCACACAGTTGTGATTTCGGGACAGTTTTGCCAACTGTAGATGGGATGTTGCCATCAAAAATAAACTTTATGCACTCCTGTATTTTGAGGCTGGAGGCTGATGTAAAGATTTGTGCTGGTCTATGCAGCTGAAAGAGCAGTGCCGTTGCTTAGCTCTTAGCTTTGCCGTAATACTGGCAGATTCAGTGCTTGCAAGGAAAAATGGTGCACAGAAGGACGTTCTCAAGCCGGAGTGTGTGGAATTGCTCAGAATGTGGTTGTATAAGCAAGAAGGAGATCAAAATCTGAAAGACTTGCTGAATTCCATGTTATTTGAACTAGGCATCCTACATATAAATTACTGGTTTGTCCTGATTTCAGTTTTTTGGGTGGTAGTCACTAAAGAAGTGGGTATTACATAAGGGCCATTTTAAAAAATCACTATATAGGCCAGATATCCTAATGTGTAATGCATTCAAAGACATGGAATTGGTGAATGATGAAAACGTATATAACAGAAAACACCTCAGAAGGTGGACTAATGGAGTTATATTTTATGGCGGTATTAATACAGATGGCAATTAAGATTATCCGAAGTAAATAACAAATTATATGGCAGATCGCCTCCTGCTGATAAACAACACTGCTGTAACCTTCTCTCTGCGTCTTGTCTAATGCTTAATCTTAGTTGGATCTCTTCCTTAATTGGTTAAAAGTCTCCTCAGGGCGATGGAAAACGCTGTTATTTAAAGCCCCACCATGAAGCAACAGCGCTTTCATAACAGAAATAACAGCTAACAATTATATTAACAGAGCTGAAGCACAGGCTCCTATCTCAGCAATAATCAAAACACGGCCCATCTGTTGTGCTGTCGCTGCCGAAAATGACTGTTTATCTGGCTACGCAAAGTGGGCCAGGGCCTGTCTACTCAATCACTAGACAAATCTACTATAGCTGCTATAATTGCAATAAAATTAATGAGAACTAATCTATTCTAATATAGTCATATGTCCAAAGAGAAGCACAGGAAATTTCAATTAATGGAACACAAAAAGCTGAATAGGTACTGAATAGGAATCTGAAGGAATCTTCATTCTCTCTCTCTCTCTCTCTCTCTCTCTCTCTATCACACACACACACACACACACACACACACACACACACACACACACACACACACACACACAAACCTCAGTAACCTAAAGCACATATTTTTTTCATCTTTTGGGTTTTCAAAAGAATTTTCATTTTCATGTTAATCCTTGTGTGAACATACACTGACCGATCACTTTATTAGGCACACCTAATTGTTTCTACACTCTTTGAGGAATTCATTTAATCAGTTCCATCTACTTATACCAGCGCAACACACACTAACACACCACCACCATATGAATGTCACTACAGTGTTGAGAATGATCCGCCGCCCAAATAGTACCTGATCTGTGAGTGTCCTGACCATTAGAAAACAGAATAAAGGGGACAGAGTATGTACAGAAACAGATGGAGTACAGTCTGTAATTGTAGAACTACAATGTGCTTCTGTATGGCAAGTGGAACTGATACAATGGAGTGTAGAAACAATGAGCTGTACCTAATAAAGTGGTCAGTGAGTATGAATATATATATATATATATATATATACTCACTCATATACAGTGGGGCAAAAAAGTATTTAGTCAGCCACTGATTGTGCAAGTTCTCCTACTTAGAAAGATGAGAGAGGTCTGTAATTTTCATCATAGCTACACTTCAACTATGAGAGACAAAATGAGAAAAAACATCCAGGAAATCACATTGTAGGATTTTTAAAGAATGTAATTGTTCAACTCAATACTTTGTAACATAACCTTTGTTGGCAATGACAGAGGTCAAACGTTTCCTGTAAGTCTTCACCAGGTTGGCACACACTGTAGCTGGTATTTTGGCCCATTCCTCCATGCAGATCTCCTCTAGATCAGTGATGTTTTGGGGCAACACGGACTTTCAACTCCCTCCACAAATTTTCTATGGGGCTGAGGTCTGGAGGCTGGCTAGGCCACTCCAGGACGTGAAATGCTTTTCATGGAGCCACTCCTTCGTTGCCCAGAGCGGTGGTGGTTTGGGATCAATGTCATGCTGGAAGACCCAGCCATGTTCCATCCTTCAATGCTCTCACTGATCGCAGGAGGTTTTGGCTTAAAAAATTCATCGATACATGGCCCCTTCATTCTTCCCCTACACGGATTCAGTCCGTTCTGTCCCCTTTGCAGAAAAACAGCCCCAAAGCTGATGTTTTTCACTCCCACTGCTTCACAGTAGGTATGGTGGTTCTTGGAATGCCAACTCATCATTCTTCTTCCTCCAGTTGATTTTTTTACCAGAAAGTTTCTATTTTAGTTTCATCTGACCACAATGATATATTTCTCCCAATCCTCTTCTGGATCTCCATCGCTCTCTGGCAAAATCGTCATGACGGCCCTGGAACATGTCTGGTCTTAGCAGGGGACACCCGCCTGGCACTGCAGAATCTGAGTCCCCTCTCGGCATAGTGTGTTACTGATGCAGCCCTTGCTACGTTGGTCCCATCTCCTCTGCAGGTCATTCATCGGTCCCTCCATGTAGTTCCTGGGATTTTTGCTCACCGTTCTACAATTTTCCTTCCTGGTGTCCTTTCGACAGCTCTTTGGTCTTGGCCATGGTGTGAGTTTGGAGTCTGACTTGTTTATGCTGTGGACCGTGTCTTTTAAATACAGATAACGAGGTCAAACAGGTGCCAAGTAATACAGGTTTTTACTGAGTGGAGGACAGAAGAGCTTCTTAAAAGTTGTTTACGTTCTGTGGAGAGCAGAAAATCTTGCTGTTTGTGGGTGACCAAATACTTAATTTTTCCACCATAAATTAACAATTACATTCATTTAACAAAACCTACAATATGATTTCCTGGATTTTTTTTTCTCATTTGGGTCTCTCATATTGAAGTGTAGCTATATGAAATTACAGACCTCTCTTCATCTTTCTAAGTAGGAGAACTTGCACAATCAGTGGCTGACTAAAATACTTTTTTGCCCCACTGTAATACACACACGGTACCCTCAACAGGTTACAATTGGGTTTAAATACTACTACGACTTCTACTAAGAATATAATAATAACAATAACAACTAAAACAAACTATTAACCAGACATATCGACATTGTTCTTTAAATAGGAAGCTTATGCCAAGTGTCCTTCACTTGGTTTCGAAAAATAATTGAGGCAATTTAATGTGCTCCTAAAGAGATAAGCACACACACACACACACACACACACACACACACACACACACCATGTCTCACTATCTTTGTGGGGAGTGCCCATGGACATAATGATTACTGTAGCTAATTAATGCTACACTTACAGCTAACCTAACCTAACTTTACCTCAGTAACCTAGAGTAAATATTTTGAATCTTTTGTGTTTTCAAAAGACAGTTACAATTTCTGGTGGAAAAAGCAGTTAGCCTCATGAGGACCAGCAAAAGGTCCCCAGCATGTCAAAAATGTCAGATCTTTCTATCTTTGTGAGGGTATTTGGTCCCCACGATGACATATAAACGTGGGCACACACACACACACACACACACACACACACACACACACACACACACACACACACACACATTAAAATGGACACACTCAGGCAGAAGCACACTCAGACAGACCGGGCACACGGGCGCGCACACCGCACACATTTTCCCTTAGCTGTGCGTTTGTGTTTTGTCAGAATTAATGAGAAAAGTTCCCTTGCCCTAGGGATAATTAGTGTCCTTGGAGTTAAATAAGCTAATACTTAGACACCTCTGGCACAAGCAATTATGTTTGTGTATTGAATAATTGATTCAAAGAGGTGGGGAAGGGCTGCTAATCAGATCTGAGCATAATGAATTGATTTAATTAACAGGGGAATCCGCGGCTCTCTGGGATGCGCGCGCGCGCATTTGATTCGGCAGCGCGAGCGAGCCGAGAGCATAAATTGGGAGCGCGAGGCAAGAAGAGCACGCTCATAGCGGCTGTCAGCTCCATTACTGGATTTCTCCAATACAGTTACACTTTCGGAACTGGGAGGGAAACGCTTTTATACTAACAATAGCCCAACGGCGAGAGCTGGGTGTTTGCTTTTACAGGCGACAGTTTAAGTTAGGTGCTTATCCGCGGCTTTGGCGATGTTCGGCTGGAATGTAGCCTTAACGTGACCGCTCAGTCCGATTCCGATCTGATTCTTTAACTGCACTTCCAGTTCGGCACGCGGATGTGCGCTCGCTCCGAGGGAGCCCCAACCGAATTGCTGTCATTTGACGTTAACCTAGCGTTAATCTTTCTACATGGGTCTCCGTGACTGAAACAACACCGCGAAAAGCAGACGGTCCGGCGCTTAAGGCACGCTGAGCTATTATCATTGTTGTTAAGAGCATTTCATTGCGAGGCATCACGAGCGAGCGACGAAGCCTGCTGGAGCCGAGAACGGATCGCCCGGAGCCGGACTCCTCATTCCTCAGGACCATGGTGTTAGACAAGGAAGAGGGTAAGTAAGCAAGACCCGAATCACAAAACGGAGTGCATGGTCCGTATGGTCCGGACGGGTTCAACTCGTGAGGTAGCGTGCACTAGGTACCTACTGTATATTTCAGTTTCCTTTCCACTGACACTTTCCTGCCTCAGTCTGACGAGAGTCGGTGCGAGTAACCTACTTAACCGCCGGAGTCTCCTGACGATTTGTTTTACCCTAGCACGAGTCAGACTCATTACGTCCGTATACAAACACATATCGCGGAAAGTGACGCTTCTCGGGATAACACCGAACCGAAACGGAGCACTGCTTAAACATCACTGAAGGAGCACTTCAGTGTCCGAAGTTGCGGAGCCCCGTTCACAACGGTGGTGTAGCTAAATAGTCCGGTCACATGCTCAGACGCGTTGGCACACTCGTTCTTGTCATATGTGCATTTGTCGCACGAATTAGCCTGTATTTGTGTTTCCTACAGATATGCTTTCTGTCCATTGCACTAAAAGTGGCACACTTATCCGAACTGATACAACCTAAATGAGTTTTATGAGGTGGTACATCATGGGTTAAACGCTTCAAAAGTAAACCACCACCAATAAACCTCTTGTACTTCGTGATTACAGTAACACGAGTACTATAAAAAGCTCCCTTTGACCTAAATAGGCTATTGTTCTCATCTATTATGTAGTGTATTATTGTCATTTAGAAGTGTGTTGTTGTCATCATGTAGCTATTATTGTCGCTGTTGCTGGAGGCCCTTTTCCTCAAAAGTAATGGCCTTCATTTCAGACCCATTATTTATGTTTGAAAATTGATATTTCATATCTGTTTGAGCCAAGCATCCATTCTTTCCTCCCCATCTGAAAAACCAATAAAGAGCTACAGCATGGAATCATAAATTGGCCTGTCTTAGTGAATACATGTTGTGCTAATGTACCCGGATTAACTCAACTGTAAATTGTCTGGTCCTGATGGCTGTCTTGCTA
The DNA here is from genome assembly GCA_025084515.1 of Ancistrus triradiatus. NCBI lineage: Eukaryota > Metazoa > Chordata > Actinopteri > Siluriformes > Loricariidae > Ancistrus > Ancistrus triradiatus. Next base: position 83,391 of record JAJAGP010001000.1, read on the forward strand.
AAAGTTCCCCATATGATTCATGGCTCAGGATTGCTTTTAACTGCCATCGGCGAAGCAATATGGGGAAATGTACAAGGTGATGCAAATGGCATTAGCGGGAGAGGATGCACAGGGGCATGTAATGCAGTCAATACTACATTAACTACTGATGCCCAATTACAGGAGCACGGAGAGTGGCTTTTAGGAGCATTAGGACTTGCAGGGGGAAAAAAAAAGCTTAGATCACCTGCTGCTCATTGCCTAAAAGCTTCACCCTTTGCTTGCTGGGGCCGACCAACTGCGCTGGCATTTGGAGCTGCTCCCGCTGGTCTCTCTCTCTCTCTCTGTCTCTCTCTCTCTCTCTCTCTCTCTCTCTCTCTCTCACACACACACACATTCCTGTGTTTGGCTTACCTGGATACTAAAATATCAACTCACTAATGGCCAAGCACTGTAATTCAGCATAATAAGTCTATATTCTTTTGTGTGTGTGTGTGTGTGTGTGAGTGAGTGTCAGCATGAAATAATCAGCATTTACCCAAGCACTATGCCCATGTTTACTCATATAAACAGCTTTATGTATCTGTATAAGCAAACACAAACAAGATCAATGCCCTTTATTCACAACTTGCTCTGTACAGAGTCGGCTCAGATTGTAGATTAAAGTGATAACATTCAAACTAGGTTTTCTTTCTCCGACAGTAAAGTCAGTGAATTTATAATGGGAATCAGAAAAAGACAAACCGCCGAATATCTCTTGTACTGCCGCTGTCATAGAAAGCTTTTTAAGTCAAATCCGCTTGCTTCCAAATGAGGCAAACCAGGCCCCACTTTGTACAGGTTTGCATTAATTCTTTGACCTAAATATGGTCGGAACTATAATTTAAGCAGTCTGTTTTGCAATATGAATGCTGCTCCATGGTGTACAAGTGAAGTAGTACACGATTAAGCACACTATTTCTGGTGTACTTTTTTTTAGAAACTACAGTTACTGCTATTCTGCGTATAGTTTTTAAAGTTAATTCCATTCAAATTCTGTTCCACCCTCATCACAAGTCTGCGTTATACCAATGTTCCAGCACTTTTGTGTACTGGTACACGTGTAACTATTGACTCATGTAATATAGTTAAGTTGTACGTAAAACTGAAGCAATCAGGTTAATATTTATTTATTACTGGATTTGCCTGTGAAGGGTGTAAATGGATTTCTGTTTATTGTGCGATCCAGCAGTTCACTGATTTCCTAAATATCTGTAGAATAATTGACTGATTACGGGCCGATCTTTCCCATGACTGGGCTCTCTAAGAACCAGGGTTGAGAATACAATTCCCTTTAATTTATGACCCCCATACGCTGCCTGCCCGGTGAGATTTGTCCATACACAAAGCATGGCACCGAAAAGCAGTGTGTCAAATGAATACATCGTCCTGTGATCCGGTGGCAGCAGTAATAAAACTTGGGCTTCAGGCTCAGTTTTTATTTTGAAATAATAAGAATTGCTTCATACTTTACTCAAGTTACCATGGTAATTCTGTCTCGTAGCAATGTTATATTGATTTAGGAAGTGGACAGTAATATTTCTTTTCCGCTGTTTCCCCTTTCTTGAGTTGATTTCTAATTTCCACTGGAGATTACTTTTATACATTCCTTAAGTCTTTTCCTTTTTTTCTCTTTTCTGCCTGCCATGCAATCTTCTCCCTTATATTTGCTGTTTTTCTGAAGATTATTGGCTTGGTTTTTGTATTCTAAATTAAACCTGCCAATTTCATATATTGAAATTACATCAGTGTTTTTCTCACCCTTTTCTTGCACAATGCTTGTATTGCGTCATCCTAAAAAAAGAGCCATTTAAAAACAGTTCGCATTTAAAGGTAAGCGACAAAGATTGTGTCAGAGTCTGTCTCTATCTCAAGGCACCAGATCTCTATCAAACTTGTGCTGTCTCACATCAGTGGCTGCAGATGTAGATCATTGCACAGAATTCCACTGCAGCTCAAGCAGAGACAGAGAGCGAGATTGAGAGAGAGAGAGAGAGAGCAATGAGAGGAAGGATGCAAAAAAAGGGACCCATTCATGTAAGTGCATCCGTCTCTGATGCAAATGGCCACTCTAATCACACCAAGGTTTCTTCTCTTTATTACTAAAATAAAGAGGGGTGCACATGAAAGACATGGCATGCACTTAGATGCATAAACATTCTCTTAAAGCTGGGTAAACGCTCAAGCTCCTTACTGCTTATTTTCTCAAGCCGCTGTCTGTTCAAAGTGTAACGTGACACATATTGCAAAGTTCAAGCAAACAAGAGTTTCTCGGTGCTCCAGGGACACACACTCCATCACCAAGGCGTTTTGGAACACAGAAAACCTTTTATGTCGTCCTAGGCCGTACCGGCAGTGAGATGAATTGTCATTTTTAGGCTCCCTTTTAAAAATGTCTCACAGCAATGTTATCTTTCACCTTGAGGGCTCAAAGTGCGATGCAGACAGTTGCAGCGCTACAAAGTGAGAGAGAGAAATAAGAAATGCAAAGGGTTTGTGCCAATGTGTGTTAAAACAGTATAATATGGGTAACTTGTTAAAAAGTTTAGCCCTTTGTTTGGGCTTGTGTGATGCTGGGCTTTTAAAGGAGGAGGCAATTCTTGGGAAGTGATGGCTTGTCCCGGCGGATTTGCTCCAAGTAATGGTACATATGCTCTGCTGGACGAGGGATATACAGCTACATATTGATGATTTTACAGTAGCTGGTTTTTAATTTACTTCCCTTTGCTCTTTAGACCACATGTTATTCCCCCGAGTCGCCTTGTTGCAGCAGCTCTTGCTGCCACTTCTCACTGCAAGGTTGAGTCGTCTCATCTACTCAGGCTACTGCATGTTTACGATTGTGTCACACCATCACACTTGGCTCTATTTCATAACAGCCCTCTCTTCTGCTTCTGTATTTGTTTGTTTCTTCATCTTATTTATGTATTTACTGGCCTTTTCCATGTCTGTTTTTCCTTTTCTGCCTTTACCTTTATTACCTCTTGTTCATTCCATATTTGTTATGTAATTACAATTACAGATAAGTGCCATTTAATGACCAACTGATGAATTTCCATTGGCTTTAATGACCAAAGTGTTAACTAGAGATGCACTAATCGATCATCCGCTGACTGGATTCGGCCGGTATTTAGCATGATTGGCCCTAACCGGTGATCGGCCGATCACTTTCGTATAACCGATTCGATAACAGCGGCGCAAATACAACAACACATCAAAAACACAGTGCTTTCACCACCTTTAATTCAGAATTCAGTATTCAGTTCATGTGTGTACAGAGCTTTAAATACGGCTCAGCCACTCGCCGGTTTGTTTACAAACCCGCTGCTGACGCATGTTGATGATGAGGAAGTGTTAGATTTCAGTAGTGTTTTGAGTGCTACTTAGTCAACTAAATATTCTCTCTCTGTTTATTTTGGACACTGCCTTGTCTTCAGCAGGGAAGCTCTTTAGAGCATGCCTTTTGTAATACTTGCATATCGAAAGTAAGCCATGGACTAACAACTCTGTAAACTGAACAGTGAATTTAAGAAGGCATTTAAAACATCTTGCTGAATATGCAGAATTTGACAAAACTAACAGGCAAAGAGGTTAAAGCTAAAGGTAGCAAGAGTGCAGAGCAGTATCTTTCTTTAGCAATGAAACGGTTTCCATAACAAGAAAAGTTGAACAAAAATAATTCTGTATGCTATAATTTATAATTTTTAGACAGAAAGAAAATCAGATTCGGCCGATCATATGTTTAAAAAAATCGGCAAATGGAATTGGCCAAGAAAATTGCAGTCGGTGTAACTCTAGCCTTAACAATTATAATAAACTATAATCAGTTCCTACTAACGCATTTTACGCTTCAAAATACACGGCCGCGTTTAGTGCAAGATACGTTTGTAAGCAGGCACCTATGTTATCTGCCAGGACTGGTGAATCATGCCATCACGTATGCCATCACATAGTTTTGTTTTGATGCTCTCCGCTAGAGTATTAGCGGAAAAAAAGTTTGGCTCCGCTTTGAGCGGAACCTAAAAGGCTAGATACTATATGTGTGTAAAGTCGATCTGTTGTAAAGGAAGTTGCACCTCCAACAAACATCTAAGGCTCCAGAATGATACTGAGCTTCTGCAGTGTGTTTGGTCTCCAAGCCTGAATGCTGCATTAGCCAGAAGGGTGTAACACGCTTAACGTGGCTTGATGTACTATAAAACATTGACCTATTAACATCAAACTTCTCTCAGTTAATGCTAAGTAATGTCTGCTGCTGAAATGATGAATTTTTATGTTAAGCTTTGTTCTTCACATTTAGACCTATAAGGAAAAAGTTTAAGATGGCTTAAAAGGCTAAAACAATGGCATAGGAAAACCAAACTTATCTCCGTTACTGCTGACGAAAAGTAATCTGTATTGCTGAAATGCCGAACCTGTGATCCAAAAGGAAGGTAATCATTTGTAAGTTCAGCTTTGTTCTTTCCATTTAAACCCATTATAAGTAAAAAGCTTAACATAATTATTACTTTATAATCATCAAACAAACGTTTCAGGTCCAGCTTACCATTCTCTTAAGTATTACAGGTTTTCCCCTACACAGGGTTTAAGAGTACATTACAGTGCTTTTTATAATTGTTGTGAATTTCCATAAATTAGAAAAGGTCTAGTAGGTGTGTGACATTTTAGGTGTCCACTTGTGTTTTCAGCTTATCATTTGCATGCAGTTTTCTGGTGAAAGTTCTCTATATTTACATTACAGTAGCATAAAACTTGACTATGGTAATGTCCGGTCAATGACCCTTTTGGTCAACGAACTATCTCACAGAATGTAATGAGGTTGTTAAACTGCACATGCCTGTATAAGGGGTTACACAATTTGTGTCGTTAGGCATATATTTCCGTGGCGGGTTCTATTAAAGAGCAGAAACCGTGCAAACTTTTTGTCTGTGCCAGCGTTCTCTGTGTGACTTTTATAAACTCTCCTCATTAACCTTATCACATTCTGTTACTTGATGAAAGCCTTCCTAATTATACTTACACCTATACCAGCAATTAGCTCTAATGAAGTTTGAAAGTGCAGCTCGGGTTATGATCACGGGTATCACAGCCGCTTTAAAGAAGCAGCGACTGCTGTCCTGGTGTTCGCTCCAGCCAATAAATTTCACCATTTCAACAAGTGAAAAGATGATGAGATATGACCTATGGATGGTATTTAGATACAGAAAATGAGCCCTTACTGGATGTTTGAGTGAATGATTGCTGTTATAAATCATTAATGTGTAAATGCAGTACCACTGTAGTCGTGGCAGTGTGTGTTTGAGTGCAAGTTTCCATCTTGTTACAAACTGATCTGCTGTTGAGGCTGTTCGCCAAACCTTGGTTAATCTTAACTGAAAAACGCTCCCCTGATACATATTTGCTTATGTTGCTTTGCTGGCTCAACATAGCTACCATGCACTGTTGGAGGGTGTGTTAAGTGCATGTGTGTGATGTGCGCTTGCATTGTGGAAAGAAAAAAAAAGTTAATTCACTTGCATGTACACTGTGTGTGTTTTGTTGAGAAGTAGGGACCTACGAAGACTCTCATTAATGCTATGTGCTGATTTGTGTTTTCCAGGAGAGCTGTTAGGGATTAGTGAAGCCAGGGAAGTGCGACTGAATTATGAAACAGGTAATGCTTTTCTGCTCAAGATGCAATTTCAATTGACCATTTCAGGAGGGAGGAAGCTAGTCGAAACATTTTTGAACGTTTGATAATGCCCCTGAAGATTGCATCCTTCAGATGCAGTGACCCTGCAGACATAACCTTAGTAAATCTATTACCATTCTGCTGTATTTGGAAAATTGTGCTTATGTATGCCAGACCTTTAGGAAACCTTTATTACGATATGCATGTGCTTGTGTGGGATGTGGGTGTATACATGTCTAATTTTAAATAGCCTTGTGTCTGTGTGTGTGTGTGTGTGTGTTTTGTTGTTGTTGCTGTATTGGCATGTATGTGCATTACGTAAAAAAAAAACATTTGCGTTCGTGCCAGTGATATTGCTTCGTTTCAGTGGGTGGCATGTAGTGTGTCTGATCAATAATTTGAAAAGTAATATGTGCAATGTTATGGAGGCAATTTTTATCCCGTAATATGCCAAATAAGTTTTTTTCCTCTCAGTTGGACAACAAAATGAAAACTTCTCTCAACTCAATAAACCTGGAAAGGTAGGCAATATAATAACAGCTCCGTGAAATGAACATCTTTGCAAAAGGCAAAAGGCAAAATGCAAAAAAAAAAACCATCCAGCATTACCAGTAATGTTTTCCATCCAAATATATCTAGGATATTACAACTACTATAATCTACTGGTTTTTGGAAAACACCTACCACACAAAAACAAGAGGAGTCCTTAATTAAAGGCGTGTTTGCCATCAAAAAACTATTGGTCTATTTAATGATACCGTATTGCCACTCTTGAATTACCCATTAAATCTAGCGATTGTATGGTTATTTGTGTGCTTCCTTAAAGGCGAAAGGTGAGGTTCATTCAATCAATGCGGAGTGCAACTTTGCTGCGCAGCATGGTTTGATCCATTAGTGAGTGGCAGCTGCGATCCACGCATGCTGGCCACTTGGCCTCGTTTTAATTGAAATTGGAAACCAAGCGCAGGCCACAATAACACTCTATCCAGCCCCTTTTCCGCCAGCCACCACTTTCCTCCCCTTTTGTGTCACACTTAAAACGTAGCAGTCTCCCATGGACTGTTGGAGCCGATAATGGAGTGGCCATTCCATTTAACTCTTGAGTTCTCCTGCTACATCAATAACCTCTGATGGTGTGTCCATTGGCTCGGAGAGATCTTCTCACTGCTGAGAGGGATAGACACAAACACATATGCTGCCCTCACACATGCTCAACAAGAAATGATGAGCATCCAGAGAGGTGTTGCCTTCTTTTTTGGTATTTTATTTGTTTGCTTGTTTATTTTATTTACCGTCACCTTCAGCATCAATGGCTATTTAACGACAGATACAAAGGTATATTGTCACACAAGGTTATATCGAAACAAGTCATACGTACTCAGATCGGCCTATGGTACGAACTGGTGGTACATGAAGGAGCACAAGGTGGTACGCCAGATGATCTCAGAAAATGTTCTTAGTAGTTATTTAATAATTAAGGAATTTATTGAGTTATTACATATCATGTGTAAATTTAATAATATGTTTCATAATTGTCATAGTTTCATTTTAATAAAATGAATTTGTCTTTAAAAATGTCCCACATGGGCTACGCAGACACCTGTAGTTCATTTACGTCTACATCGCATTAACTGCTTCACAAATCTGAACGTTTCTGAGACGTTATCAATACGCACTCTTACACTTTTCTCAGAACAATGGTTTAATTGAAATCCTCGAATAAATCGGCTGTTGTATCATGGCTGAAGGCAGCAGATGAGCCCAATCCTGGTAAATACAAACACACCTGTTGAATGAGTTGATAAAGATAATTCATCACCGGTCCATACCTGAACCGATGCTAATTTAGACACAGGAGTAAGCTCGGAAAAACTTATACAAGGTGGTACAATGCAATGTTTTGTAAGTTTGGGATTCACTTATAGTGGGACAGGAAGAACCCAGACCAGAATGTGTGTTGTGAAATAGTCAGCAAGGAGAGCATGAAACCAGCACATCTAAGCAGACATGTGAGCACTAAACATGCACGTTTGAAGGATAAACCTGTAGACGTGGCTAAATATGCCCAAGTGTGTGTGGCACATGTCTCTCTGTGATGAGACTCATAGGTGGTACTTGGTCTGAAAAGTTTGACAACCACTGAGTTGATGCATGTCTTTGGAATGAATCCTGGATTACCTGGAGTAAACCCACACGGACACGGGGAGGACAAGCAAACTCCACCAAGGCAAAGACCGAGGTCTGGATCGAACCGGGCACCGTGCTAACCGCTGCGCCACCATGCCGCCCTTTGGTATTTTAAGCCAGCATCATTAGCAGTTGGACCCTACTTCCTGTCAAGGCATCTGACATGAGAGTCTGCCTCCCCAATAAATGGCCCCTGTGGTAAATGCTCATTATCGGACTTTAAATGGGCCCAAATGGTGCTCTAGTACCCTGAGATTCCTTCATTTCCGAGCATGCACAGTGCTGAATGGCACACCTGTCTCCTGACATATCCTTTTGAAATAATAAGTGAGCAGTAATTGCTGGCAAGAGGGGCATTTAACGCATCGCTTTTCTGACCTTCGGAGTGACACAAACTTTCGAAAGGCCTACATTTGCACTGAGCTGAATGCATTTCTTATTCTGACCAAAAAAAAGTGTTTGGGGCACGATTACACATTGGTGGTGCTAATGGTTGTCAGAAATCATAAAGTGGCAGATAGGATTGGCCCCCCTTTCTTTAAAGAAATCTAAAAAGATCTGAGTTGTGCGATAGATGGATTTATTCCATTTTGTCAAACACTAATGTAGTCTGCAGAAGATAAAATTGAATGACTTCATATTTATGTACCTATGAGAATGCTTTCATGTGCAAGGTTTAGTATCTTAGTGGTCTAATTAGGTACTTTTGTGAGGTCTGGCTAAATAGATGCCTGTAATGAACATCTGCCGTAGGAAGTGTCAGTGTGTAGGAGTTAAGGGTTGATTGGCTGGATGAAGGTCACCCTCCTCCCTTTTCCCTCTCCATTAAGGGTCTGATTTGTTCCCATGATCTTCTTCCTTTTTAAAACTCTAGTGTTTTGCTCAC
>JAJAGP010001000.1:92252-250274 GCA_025084515.1 Ancistrus triradiatus
AGAATAAAGTTTTGCAATCAAAGTCTTGACCTTAATCCAATAGAAATGTCGTAGGAAGACCAGATGTGAGCAGTTCATGTGAGGAAAGAATTGAAGTTGACTGTGGCTAAAATTGCTCAAGGCCAATGTGCAGGACTGGTCAATAGTTATTGCTGCACAAGGATGTCACAACAGATACTGAAAGCAAAGGTTCACATAATTCTACCACACATAGATAGAAAATATAGGATAAATTCCTCAATAAAACATTGACCAATTATAGTATTTTCCTCTTTTTAGCCACTTGGGACTTTAGAGCTTGTGTGAAAATCTGTTGTTTTAGGTAGTAGTTAGAAATAGTTAGGCAATATAGAAAATTCTAAAGGGTTTTCAATGTAAAAGCCCCACTAAGTACCAGACAAAGTTGCCTTCTGTAACAACTAGCAGTGTAAAACACTGGCAGTTTTATCCATTCATGTGAAAAACTAAGCGGTAATGAATTTAATAAGAAAGCTGTTGCATATCGCTGATACATTTCTCTTAATTAACCCCATATGAATAAATTAAAAATAACAGGGGGTGAAAGTATCTGTGGAGGGGGTTGGTGGGGTATGTGCACAGTCCCTCTCTCTCCCTCTCCCTCTCTCCCTCCTTCCACCACACACATACACACACTAATGAAGTTATCCCTTTAATTGGGATTGAGCCTGTAAGCCAAGTTCTTAGCAAGCAAAACAGGCCACCAGGACCTAACAATATGCTTAGAACACCTCTCAGGCTAGAGAAAAGAAAAAAAGAAAAAAAGACAGAGGCTGTGGATCTTAGCGCTGACTTCAAGTGTAAGAAATGCACCTCTGACGTGATGGAAATGAGTGGCCGGGCTGGGAGAAAGGCAGCCTCCTGTTTTCAGACTCCCCACACTGCAGCTCTTCAAGCCAAGCCAGTGTTATTGCAGACTAACGTGGCTGCCTCATTTAGGCCGGATCACAAGTAATTATGCTTGGGGGGGTAGGGAGGTGGGGGGGGGGGGGTGGCTGCTGACCACAGGGGTCAGGACACTTGTAACATGTGAAAAGAGCAATTATTCCGGTAGACAAAACCCTCCCTTATTTTGGACAGCACCTGGGTCATTGCAAGGGAGCAAAGCAGCTCTGCTTCTCTGGGGCTTATTAGCAGCAAGCAGGCCTGCTAAAGTTTTGCGAAAGTGTATCACGTTAATGACCACATGTCCCCTTTCCTATGAAAAGACTGCATTCTTTTTTGCTCCATTTCTGAAAAGTGCTAATGTGTCATAATTAGGGGCATGACTGTATAAAACTGGGTGGGTATCATTTTATTTAAAGGACCATGTCCGATAAAACTCAGAGGAAATGCATTATAGTTGTATACCCGTTTATAAATTTAGTGGTATATCTGTTCTCATCGTTAATTTGTCGTTAAAAACGACGAGTACCGAGCAAATTTTTCCCATAAGGAATAATGCAAGTTGAATGAATCCATTCCAGACCCCCAGAAAATCCACACTGTATAAGGCATTATGTGCATTAATGGAGTTGTATAGTACAGGTGCTCCCTGATTTACGAAGGGGATATGTTCCGACAAATCCATCAGAAGTTAAATGTATCATGAACTGAGGAGGAATGATGAGTAATGATAAAGTTTAAAACACTTACATTAACTAACAGTTGGCCAAAATCATTAACACAAAGCTCATGTTATAATAAAATGTTAAAAAATGTCATGCAATTTACTGAACAAAGATTGAAAGTGAAAAGTCAAAGTTTTTTAGGACTCTTGGATACTTATTTGCACTAAGACTACAGTACTGTAGATGTACAAATAAAGAAAAACATGAAAAAATTGGGCTACGGTAACCTGAATCACTGTGTACTGAATCGTGACTCGTGAATCATGAATCATGTTTCAGCTGAAACGAGTCTAAGCAAGTTTAAGCTAGTGTGCCGAGTACGGAGTAAATGAGTGGAAACAAAACAAATTTTTCTGGTCAAAATCTGTTGAGAACCGAATTCCGAGGTGGTCGAGAACCAAGGTACCACTGTATGTGAAAGAATATAGAAAGTAATAGAAATGCAACATGCCAAGACTTGTCATAGCTTTTTTTTACATTATAAACAACCTAACAAGCACTCCCTCTCGCCACCCCACCCACCAGACCATATATATATATATATATTTTTTTTTGAACTTTAGTCCTCTGCAATTAAAAGAAGTGACTAGAAATAGAGGTTTAAAATTGTAAATAAAAGGTACTATTGTACCTTCACCATGTATTAAATAACTGAGTGAAATAATGTTCCAATAATGCAATTGCATCAGATGTTGTAATAAACTTAACGCATGTGACATTGTATATGTCCATATATATACCTTCACTATCTGAAAACTTCTCATATGTTATATCCGAGTTTTGCTGCTACAACAGCTTACATTCTTCTAAAACGGCTTTCTAAAAGAGTTTGTATCATGACCGTAAGGTCAGCTTCTGATGTTAGGCAATAAGCCCTGGCTCACTTTTAGTATTCTAGTGCATTTCAATGTGTCTGACTGAGCTCAGGTCAAGGTTCTGTGCAGAAACCTATAACTCTGTCATATAATGAGTTACAGGGCTAATCAGTACAACCCATTCTACTGCCACTGTTTGTCTGTGGAGAATCTAGATATGTATGCCTTATATTATGAATGTATTACAAGTTGTTGCTGAAATAGCAGAGCTCAATAATTAGAAGGGGTGTCCACAAACTTTGTCTATATAGAGTGTAATATATACTGCTCAAAAAAATAAAGGCAACACTTAAACAGCACAATATGTCCAAGTGTTCCCTTTATTTTTTTGAGCAGTAAACATCAAGATAGATCCAAGGCATTAATGTCTACAGAAAAGTGTTAAAAACATCTACCCAGAACGTATTAACTTCTTGCATGAACAGTACATATGGAGCAGGTTCTCCAAGTCCATGCTACTGTGAGGACAGACAGTACTAATGCTCAAACAGAAGTTTGCTAATTTAGCGTTGCACATGTAACGGCTATGAGCCAATTTAAACTGCATTAAACTGAAGTTTGTTTATTGGTTTGTTTATTTAGTTTAACGTCACTCCAGTATCAGTGGCTATTTAATAACAGACACATGATAACATCAACACAAGGTTATATCGAAGTTAGTCATTTTATGTAAATCCTACAATGTGATTTCCTGGATTGTTTTTCTCATTGTGTCTCTCATAGTTGAAGTGTAGCTATGATGAAAATTACAGACCTCTCTCATCTTTCTAAGTAGGAGAACTTGCACAATCAGTGGCTGACTAAATACTTTTGTGCCCCACTGTATATGTATGACTATATATATAATGACTAACTTTGATTATAATCTTGTGTGTTGATGTAACCATGTATATACAGTGGTGTGAAAAAGTTTTTGCCCCCTTCCTGATTTCCTATTTTTTCCCCAAATTCTTCCACCCTCCAGATCTTAATCCTTTATATATCTACATCAGAGAAAAACATAACAGTATTGTAAATATAATACATTTGGAGCCAAATTATAATGTAAAATACCTTTTCCAAATTTGATCAGTAGGTTGAATTGGAAATGAAACAAATAGGGATTGCCAGCAGTGACAAACTTGAAAGTGACTGAACTACTGAGTTCAAGCAAGGTCATATTTTAAGCACAGTCTATTAAAACTGCAGAAGGTGCCATCTTTGTAAAGGTCTTTAAAACAGCTGAGCCTTAACTTATTCCAAGTGGAAAAGCTAGAGTCTAGCCTTGAAGGTATAAATAGATGTGTTTTTTACGTATAGTGCTGTGTAAAACTGAAATACCCGGCGAAATTTGATCCAGATTTTTAATGAAGGAGACCATGTAAGTGAGGAAAATACTAACGCTGCCAATGATGAAGGGACTATAGAACATACCAGTTAGTGTCAGGAGACTGAAGCCAAAAAATTATATTTTGTTTATTTGCTGCAAAATAATAGAATAGGACATTGTGAATTGCCACCAGAGTTTCTAGATTCTTGAAGAATGCCTTGGGTAAAAACAAGGGAAGAGAGTTTCTTTTTACACAGCATTACACTTTGACCTCTGCTGATGAAAAAGGATGATCCTTCCAATATTGAAAACCTGTATCATGTTAGAAAGTAACATGAATAATTATCGTCAATAGAAGACATTGAACATGTTGATGTCTAAACAAGTGGTAACATCAAAAGCTGTAGGAAACCTGTCTGAGAAATCTAGAAGACATGAAATAGTCACTGACAAACCTTTCTTTATGTAATATGGCCGATGTAAGTAATGATATGAAGCATTACTAAGTCTTCTTTTAGCAGTCAGTGTACACATACGCCCATCTCAACATCCAACACAGGCTACAAAAATCAATACAATGGCAGAGTGCAAGCGTATCATCTAAAATCCACTTCTCAATTAATTTGTCTGTGTTACAGCTGGCATATTTCACCTGACATTATTAGCAGATGTCTGGTGTTTTGTCTTTGGCGGCTGAGCAGAATGAGTGTCTACAGGCTCAATTACGGTAATGATAAGCGATGATTGAAAGAGGCTGATTCCTACAGACAACGGCAAGACATCTGCAGACATCTGAACTTCCTATTAATGTCTGCTGCTGACAAATATGAGCCTTGGACATATTTTTTTCCTTTCTTTTGCAGTGGGAAGGATCACATCCAATACTTCTAGAGCAGTTACTTTAAATATAGATACTTGCTCATTAATGTAATGGTTGCTTTCAGTGAATGACTGAAAAACTGTACACTAATAACATTAAAAACACTTTATCAGATCCAGTTTTTATTACAGACTATCATCCATATGTTGGTCCTACATACTCCGGTTAGCTTTTCACAATGTTCTTCAATGATCAAGGAACCCCTCAACAGGACCACCACAGAGCCGATTATTATTTTGGATGGTGGATCATTCTCAGCACTGCAGTGACACTGAGTTGGTGCTGGTGTGTTACTGTGCGGTGCTCTGGTATGAGTGGATCAGATGCAGTAGTGCTGCTGGACTTTGAAAACACACCTGCCATGTTGGTCCACCATGTAGATGGAAAGTCAGAGACAGCAGCACATCTGTTAGTGTTAGTTATCCTCTAGTCCTTCATCAGAGCTCACAGGATGCTGTTGGGGGGAAATTTTTCGTTAGTGGACTTTTCTCATCCCAACAGTGACTCCAGCAGCAAGTGTCATTGTGGGGTTGTCAAAAGGGAACTTCTTTATGCTAGACAGTCAGACTTCCCATTTACTGAAGAGACTAACGTCTATAGCACCTTACTATTTATTTCATTGCGAATTCATATCCAGGGGGTGTTATTTTCCCCCACTTGAAAATTGTAATTGCATTTACAGTGGGGGAAAAAAAGTATTTAGTCAGCCACTGACTGTGCAAGTTCTCCTACTTAGAAAGATGAGAGAGGTCTGTAATTTTCATCATAGGTACACTTCAACTATGAGAGACAAAATGAGAAAAAAATCCAGGAAATCACACTGTAGGATTTTTTAAGAATTGATTTATTTGTAAAATATGGTGGTTTGGAAAATAAGTATTTGGTCAATAACAAAAGTTCCCCAACTCAATACTTTTGTTGGCAATGACAGAGGTCAAACGTTTCCTGTAAGTCTTCACCAGGTTGGCACACACTGTAGCTGGTATTTTGGCCCATTCCTCCATGCAGATCTCCTCTAGAGCAGTGATGTTTTGGGGCAACATGGACTTTCAACTCCCTCCACACATTTTCTATGGGGTTGAGGTCTGGAGACTGGCTAGGCCACTTCAGGACCTTGAAATGCTAAATGAACTAACTTAATTATGACAGATTTCTGCAAATGTATATGAACCGTTACTTCTTATTTAAAGAAAATGAGCAAATCTATTAAATAGAAACGCAGCCAAAGCTTGGGCAACACGTTGAGTCAATAACATCTCCTTTTGTTCGAATTTACAGCTATAACATATTTCTTTTACTTGCACGACTCTTGCAATTGAAAAAAAATATTCTCAGGTCATCTTGAATGCTCAACATTTTTGAGATTTACACATTTAATATCTAATATTTAAGTCTGAGTGACTCTGAATGCCATTCCAAACCTTTTACACTTATTTGTTAAAGTAGTTCAGGGTTGATTATGAGGTATGTTTCTAGGATTTGTTGGTATTTCTAGGCTAGTTTATAGGCGTCTAGGATTTGTTGGTATTTAGAAGAATCCATTCGTCCTTTTATCAGCACAATATTTTCAGTGCTCGCGTCTTTCACACAACCCCAAGACAGATGTGAACCACCCCAATGCTTCTCTGTTTCACTCCAAACATACAGTTGTTGATTGTAACCAAAGATTTTGAGACATTGGATCTTATGAGAGCAAAGGTAATGTTTTCTTCTTATGTCTCTTGAATGCAGATCAACAAACAACAATTATTCTTCAGCTGTACAAGCAAAGTGCTTATTGCTTGCTCTGCTTTGTATATACACTTCCCATCAGCAGTTTGGCCGTTCAAAACAAGGTTATTAAGTGGAATATTATGTGGAAATATATGAGGGTTTTTTGTCAATAACATACATTTAAATTCTATCCAAGTCCATAATGTTACCCTCCCTTAGCAGCCCCAACTTCTACACACACTTTCTGTATATCAAGTTTTTTTCATGAGGTGTATTGTGCTGCTTGGGAGGTCCTAAAAGAACAGTACAAGTTAGATAAGGGGTTCATTTCAATGTTATATTCAGGCCATAAAACATTTGCACATGGTATGTGGGTATACTGACACCATCACTAATACATCACATCCAAAATCATGATCATTAATATGGATTTGGTACACCATACACCTAACAGGCGTAGAGGGCCTTCCACTACATTTTGGAACATGACTGTTGTGGTGGAAAGTTCACCTATTAAATTCAGAGACAGTTCAAAAGACCACCCTGACAAGTTGCTCAATAGTCATTTATTTATTAAATTTAACGAGCTCGGGTAGTGCCCCTACAGTTTACCTCACCAAAATACCTTACCTCAGGGGTAACACCGAACTTTAACCAGACATCACCTTATAAACACATCCAAGATAATAAAAACACATTTCATTGGGCAAATTTATCTTTAAACAAATTCTTAGTGGATGATTCATTATTGGTTATTAGACTATATTTCTCTCTGGAATTCTGGCTTATCATTGACCTTCAGAAAGCTTAAAACAAAAGCCTTTTCTCCAAGTTTCAGAACATGATTCGTTTGTAATAATGAAAAGATCACTCTAGGTCTATTTGTTTACTAATTAAAGTACAATTACAACAACTACAATTATTGTTTACTACAAATACAATTAAACTGGTTTTCATGTTGATTAGGCACTGATGAACTAAATTACACTTGAACATGAGAATGACACAAACTCATAAGAATCATCCACAACAAGCACTGAGAGGACTTGATGACATCATCCATGTCTGTATCATCATCAGAAAGTTCGCCCTTTACATACCAAAGTAGTTCAAAATGCTTTTTGCTGGTTCTAATAATACTTGTCTTCCAAACAAAGTCTGTTTGTACCAGAACAAGGAAAGATCAAGTTTTAAGAGTCATTCTACATTATACAGGGAGGAATAAAATCAGAAGTAATACATCTAATATTAAAAATAATTTCTTACACACTGTGAGGATTTACTTTCATTTATCATAAGAGCATGAGTGGCATTGGGTACTGATGTTGAGCAGTAAGGTCTCATTCAGTCAATGTTCAAATTCAGTTCAAAATAGGGTTGTGGTCAGGGTCCTGTTTGAAGATCTGTCACAACAATCTCTACCATTTAGAATTTCAAGAAGGCCCCATTTTTATTTCAATGGGCCTTCTATAGATTTTGGCTACAAAGCACACATCTGCAGAATATCGTTATATTCTTAGCATTAACATTTTGCCTTCACTGAAACTAACCATAAAAACAACTGTAGATTGTAAATTAAGAACACAATAACAAAAATGCAATTACAGGCATAAAAATTTATTATGCAGCAATAATTTGTGTTCTATTCGTTGCTTTTTGTTACTTGTCTATGTAAGGTACCTGTAGTTATTGGCTCTGTCCGAAATGGTTCCCTAATCACTATTCCCTACATTCTGCATTCAACAATTCCTTACACAGCTTTGCTCATTACTGTGTGACAGCAGATTTCATCACATAAGAGTCCATTGTATCTGTGTGGTTTGACAACGTTTGGCACATGAGATAACAGTTTACACATGCTGTTTCTTGTTGTGTGTTTTGTTATTATTGAATAATTCTGTTTGAAGCTTATAATGTCCACTTTTATATTTTTCTTTAAAGTGCTTTTAAAAGAAAAAGTGGTTCTTTAGTGTCAAATACAAATGCATAAAATGCAATTATTTGTGATTAAAATTAGGATCGATACAGAAATATATCGCGATATTTATTTTTGTGATATACTTCATCGATATTCAGATCAAAATATAATTTTTTTTGAAGGAAGAAAAAATAGCGCAGTGCAGTGTTTTGACTCAATTTGTCTGCTGAATTATCAGTGTGATGTGAAGTATTAAGACGACTCAGATTGTACACTGTAACTTGTATTTCAGATGTTTTTATATTATGTGGAATATCACAATATATCGCAATAATCATCATATCGCAATGTATTGTAATATAATCGCATCGTGACCCATGTATCAGCTTGTCATATCACCCACCCCTAATTAAAATGCATTAATATTTCTAAATATTTATAGTTAATAGTTAAATATTTGAATAATTGTACAGCAGTACTGTAAAGTGGACAGTTTTAAAATCAACAGCCAACAACTGCAGCCTCTTTCCACAATCCATTGCTTGAATTCATGCATTTAAACATGATTGGCAGCAAAAAACAATGCGTCCTGGCTATAGAATTTTGTCTAACTGTTCTATATGTCTTCAGTTTCTCACTGACATTACTTCAATAAGTTGCTTGTAAATTGGTAGTGGCTGTTTTTATGCTGTACCTTGGTTTTCTATTTCTGTGAATTTGTGTCACCTACCTCTTTGGACTTGAGCAATTGGCTGCTTCTAGACATTGCTAGTTCTCAATTACAGGACTTGCCAGTTCAATAGCGAAATCTTACATTGAAAGGTGGACATTGTGGAAAGTTAGAGAGCACATCAATATTTACATCCAGTAGTTTTCTATGGAGATTGCATGTCTGTATTTCATGTGGCTGATAGCAATGATCAATGAATAATACTGAAACAGTAACAGTGTGTCATATGAATCGTCTATGATAATATCATAATTGTTGTTTTAATTATGTGCATTGAGTATCTCACAAAAAAGTCAAAACACCTTCACGTTCACGTATTCACTGTGTCATGTAGCCAGGTAGGATAGACTACTGGAGTGCATGCAGTGTGCTAGCACCTCAAATCAAGCTGGCGTTCTACCTAAAAGCGCATGACTGAAGTTAAAAATGAGTGACCAAACTGCACTGGGGGACAAAATACAGACACCACCAGCCTCACAGTCTAAGTCTCCATACTTGGCTCACCTTTGAAAAGATGGATGTTGCTCAAAAGATAACAATCTGCAAACTCTGTCGGAAGTCGGTTGCCGTTAAAGACAGTTCGATAACTAACTTATTTTACCATCTGCACACTTACCACAGTGCAGAATATGAAGATTATGATACTTCATAGTCAAAGTCAGCTATCCATTGACATGCTTAAACCAGTCAATGTGCCAGCAGAAAAATGTACTCAGCTACTTGTTGGGAGCATTCTGCAAAAAAATGCCCTATGACAAGAAAAGCAAAAGATGGCAAGACATAACCAATTACCACATCAACTTAGTGGACAGACACATTAAGTTCACCAGGGAGGATGTGAAGAACGGCAGGTTAGCCCTCTTGGATTGTGAGGTTGTGATTGGAGATGGGGGGCGATTGAAAGTCGATGTTTACCGTTGGCCAACACATACGGATCAGTTTGACTCTCATCATCCACTGGAGCACAAACTAGGAGTCATCAGGACACTGTACCACCGAGCAGACAGCGTCCCCACTGACACAGCGGCCAAGGATGGAGACAAATCTCACATTAAGCAGGCCCTGGGCAAATGTGGTTATCCGAACTGGGCCTTTGTCAAAGCCGGTAAGACACCCAAACAGTGCTCCAGCAGATCGACGGAAGAGGAAAGAACAAAAAAAACAAAACCGCAGTCTAAGCGTAAAACCAGTGGTGGAACTTCCATATGGTGGCAGGAAAAACATTGGAACAATTGAGACGCAATATTTTTTTTTTCCCCAACAACCACCGCGTTTCTCAGTGGCTCTCAAACCCCAAAACCACAAAAAACAACACTACTTTCTCCAGAAACTGGTGGTCCAACCCCCAAGGATTCGGGTCCCCCAGCAGCAAAACGGAGTAGTAATGTAAGTGTACGCTGTTAAGTGCCAGGAGGATTTGCCAGGGAATTTGTAACATCGGGGAAACCAAACAGTCCACTGGCTGGCGGGGGAAAACGGATGGCACAAACATAGAAGAGCCTACCTCATCAGGGTCAGGGGACCACTCTGCGGTTTTTACACCCCACCTACAGGCCAGTGGCCCATTTCTTTCAAGGATTTGAAGACGTGCAGATCCTCGATAAGGAGGGGAACGATTTTTTTTTTTTAGGGCCATTTTTTTTGTAAAAAAAAGGGAAACGTCCAACCCTGAACCGAGGAGGGGGGGGCCTCAGAGCCACAAACCTCTCACCATCTTTACAAAAAAACCGCCGCGGATCGCAGTCCTTCCCCAATCCTGTGTGAATGGCACACGTGGCCATTGTCGTTAATGGCTATGTCAATCTGCATATTAAACTGATCACCGATCCCATTGTTATGTAATGGTGCTGGTACCAGTCGTTATGCAGAGGTGCTGTATATAAGATTGGGGAAGTTTTCCAACTGCTGAGACTGAAGAAGTCACTTAGATGAGTGACGAAACGTTTCTCCAACAAAATCTATGTCCAGATGATCAGACTCAACTTCTGGGATTTTCTTACCTGGATTATTGAGCATGCATCAAGACATAACCAATTACATTGTGAAAGACACCAGTTCAGGCGTCAGAGAGAGATGGTTTCAAACAAACTTTGAATACTTTAGACCAGTGATGGGCCGATCCACATTTTTCAGTTCCGATCCAACTTCAGTGCACAACTGCTGATACCGATATAGATTCAGATACAGGAGGTTGTTTTTTTTTTACTTTACTGTTTCTTCTTATCAATTCGGATTCTTATCTATTCCAATTTTTGATTCTGAAATGGGGAATAAATGGGCCAAAATGTGTAGGTATGAAGATATTTATTTTTTATATTTCAACTTTTGAAGTAATCACTTTACATTAAACTTTTTTTCTTCCAATTAAAGTCTATTATAAGTAAAAAGCTTAAAGTGGCTTAATGTTCTAAAGTACCTAGTGTTCCTAGTATGATGTGCCTAGTAATCTAGGAACACCAAACTTCTCGGAATTACTACGGGTCATAGGTACTCTCTACTGCTGAAATGAATAACATGATAAGTAAAATGGGTTTAAATGGGAAGAAAAAATGTATATAAAAATGATTACTTTCCTTGGATCATAGGTTCATCATTTCAGCAGTAGAGATTACTTATCAGTAGTAGTACCCAAGAGAGGTTTTGTTTTCCTAGATCATTGTTTGAGTAGATTAAGCCACATAAAGCTTTGTTCACTTTAAGCGTTTTAGACTGTCTCGACTAACGCAGCACTAGGGCTAGGACTGTGCTAGGAGACCACAGTCGGTTAAACATGGTGCAATGCTGAAGCATTTCATGCTGGTGCTTCATATATTTTGCCATTTTAGAGGTGAAACTTCTTTTATAGCAGATCAGCTTTCCATACATACGTCGTTTAGCATTTTCTCTGAAAGTGGAGCTAAACTTTTGAGCACTTTTGAGCTGTTTTTCCACTACTGCTATAGAGAAGCATACCAAAACAAAACCACCTGATGCTGTATGTGAACACATGACACACCGGTCCTGGCAGAGAGATGAAGTTGAATCGAAATTCTGTTTTCTTAAAGGGTAGCCTGTTCTTGGAATATTGGAACCAGTTAATACATGACATTTTAGTTAAACCAACAGCTAATACTATTTGCTCACTCAGTTGCAGATGTTGCAGTTGCAGACGAATCGGGCCCAACTCTACTTTAGACCCAAGATAAACACTAGATGTTTAGACGATACACAAGTATCGTCTAATTATCTTTATCAGTGTAATCCCAGAAATATCCAGCACCCCTATGAAATAGTCACATTACTAGACAAATTACTAGTTATCTGGATCATCTATATCATTTTGGCAACGATGAGTGTTTACTGTGAGGTATTGTGAAATGTAATACAGTGCAATCATTTCAAATTATTTCTAGTATTTATAAATCATATGTTCTTTACCCTTAAAGGACAGGTCTCTCCCTTATTACTTGCTACCAGCAGTGGTATTTGTGTTAAGCACTTGAGCTCTATGCATACATTGCTGATCATAACCATGGCTTGTCATACATGAGGAACCTTGCAGAGAGCTTTGCACCAGATGACTGCTTGCTATCCCTTACAAGTCTTTATGGCATGTCTACAATGTCCCTGCTGTTTTTAGAGACTGTAAGGTCATTGGCACATTTTTAATAAGCGATGGCGTTTTGGAAGCTATATATGAACAAATGGAATGGACTTAGTAAGATTTATTATGTAATAATTGTGTTTGTTATAAAGATACATAATCCATGTAAAGTTTGTAGCAGCCACTGGGTAGGATAGGCATACAGCATTTGTAAATGTTATTGTCATCTTAATTCAAAATGTTTGAGAAATAATCAGCCTAAATGATTTTTCACTGAAGAAAGCTTTCACTACTTTACCTCGATCCACTCACCAAGGCCCTGTCACTTTGAGTTTAAAAACCCAACCAACAGATCAAATGTATTTAATTATAGCACATGACTCCAAAAGGAGGTAGGACAGTAATGCCATTCAGAGCTACGATACAATCTTTTCAATGAAGATTATTCCTTAACATCAACTGCTGAAGAGGTAGATCAAAGCAGATCATAGTCTTTCACACATTCACTTCATTTTTCTGAAGATACAATGGTCTGCCATGATATGATAATTGCACTCTTCAGGACTCCTTGAGTACCCAGACTGTCTCCTGTTTTCTAAACCTTATATATACACACATACTCCAATCACTTTATTAATATAGTGTATAATATAAAAATATAAATAATGCTGCAAGATAAGAATGCTTACAAAAATAGATGTGTTACTAGTTTATTTTTGTCAATTAACAAAATGCAAACTGAATGAACAAAAAAGAATCAAATCATTATTTGGTGTGACCTCATGTTGACTTCAAAACAGTATACATTTTTTTTAGGTGCCACAAAGTCATGGATATTGTAGGATTATAGTATTGTGTATGATTAACTCGTTATACCAAACAGGTGATAATGATCATCATTTTCATATGTAGGTAAAAAAAAATACCTAAAAACACAGTTATTTAACTGAAAGAGGCTTAAAACAGCTTGGGTGAGGAACAGCCAAACTCTGTTTCAAATATGAGGTTGCCAAAGACAGTCTCATGTCAAAGGTCATATACCATCCAGGACGCAATTACGTCTGTGATCTCTGCTTTCAGATCTAGAGTCCAGAACCCCCATGACCCTGATCAGGAAAAAGTGGGATTAAAATGTGAATAAAAATACAGTGAAATCTCGGACTTCATTGGTTCTGGAAATGCATTCGAATTGTTCAAAGTCAGAATCAAATTTTCCCAGAATAAGTAATGTAAATATGATGAATCTATTCCCGACCCCCAAATGACTGGTTTTTTGCCTATATTCATATGTAATTATGAATTTCATATGCTAACCGCTGCGTAACCATGATTCCCCAATAAAAACATTCAAATCATTACACAAGCGACATGAACCCAAAACAAATAAAAAAAAATAAAATCAGCAGCACCTTAACTGTCACAAGGTAAGCTGATGGCATACTGGAACTGGCACTGTTAGTGCTTGGAAGGGCCGTCCTCTTGCAGAAGAACTAAAGGGATCTGATCTGCTATCTTTCTTAGAGGTCATGATTGATTTAACCACAAACAAAGTAGATTTTGGGGAACTATAAAACAAAAGCAAAGTTATCACTGGTTAGGGTTGGGTATGGAAACCCGGTTCCGATTTGGAACTGGTTCTAAAATTTTAACAACCGGGTATCCATTAAGGAAATAGAATTTCAATTCCACTTATCGGTTTCTACTAATGGATTTTATGCTTCAAATACACGGCAGTGATTAGTGCAAATGTACTGTCTGTATTAAGGAGGCATCTATCTTCGAAGACTGGTACTGGTACAGTTTGTCACCATTTTGGAATCGAAATTTGGAATCCATAAATAACGGAATTGATAATCAGAATAATAATTGAAAAATGCAAAAGACATCCAACCTGCATCGGTCCAATATTAGAATTTTAGCCGATATTATAACAGATATTTATTATATATTTATATAGGAATATTTATTTTTCTGTTACTCATAAAGCAAAATGATGTTGCTGACTGTTTAGTTATGTCTGTAGTTATATTTTTTCTTGGAGCTTCTCAGTCATAAGCTTTCTTATACATTTAATTGTTCTTGCTGCTGCCTGTACCAATTCAAAACAGATTCTTACCTTTTCAAAGGAAGGTTATAAAATGAAATAAAATTGAAAGAAACCATTGAGTGAACTGCACCTTATGTATAAAGTATTTTATTTTATTGCTTAAATAAGTTACAGTATTTTAAAGACAGAAAGGTTACACTATCGGTTTTTAACATCAACATCGGCCACGATAATGTACTAAAAATCAGTTATCATATCGGCCCAAGAAATTTAATATCGGTGCATCCCTAGTGCACATGACAGGGTGTATTAGGTGAGAGTTAAGCTGTTAAATAAAAAGAAAGATGCGCTTAAATGGAGAGTAGTTTGGCTTTGGGGTGTCAGTGCTCTTTCGGTGGTGGGTGCCAGAATGTATGAGTGGTTTTTTTTGAGAGGAATGGGCTTTTGAAAGCAGAGAGAGAGAGAGAGAGAGAGAGAGAGAGAGAGACAGTGGCCAGTGCATTCTATTAGACGGATCAATAGCTCAGTGTGGGTGAAAGTGTCTTAAGAGCTACTGTGTTCGCTTTCAGTCTGCCCTAACCTGTTAGCGCTGGCCGAGGGGTGCTGGTGTTCCCAGCGCTCCCAGCATAGGCCTGAGGGCAGCTTTTAATCGGCACACAAATGTCAAGCAGCAGAAAATTAGCATTTATTACAGTTAATAAATTGCCTTTATTTGTGCTTTATGTGGCACTGGGGCTAGGCCTTGTGTTTATGTATGGACAGGGTAGAATGGAGACAAGCTTAGATAAATGTAGACGAAGTCACATGTAAATGTGTGTGTTTGTGTGAGAGTGTATGTGTGAGGCTGAATGCAACCTTCACATGGTCAGTAGTGCTTTAAAAAGTTCATGTTAATCCAATGCAATTCAGGAGGAGTTTGTAGTATAGCCTGGAGCTCCTGCACTGCACAACATGCTAAAATAGCCTGAACACACAGCGCACCTGGCTCAGCCGGCCAATGACACTGATATTGTTCTGAGTATCCCAGCACAGGGCTGCATTTCAGGTTTACATGTTGTGTTGGAGTTAACATCTGTTCATTTTATGAAGGGTGAAATGTAAGCCACAGTGACCCTATGAAACTGTAACAAGCCCTGGCATTGCATTGCCTCCTTATCAAAACGAATAAGGAATGATATAAATAAAGGCACACTCTTCTCTTGGGCTGTAAATCACACTGTCTCTCACCTTATCGCTTCCAGGGGTGCCGATGCTCTCCGTCCAGCCCAAAGGGAAACAGAAGGGGTGTGCTGGCTGCAACCGCAAGATTAAAGACCGCTACCTGCTCAAGGCACTGGACAAATACTGGCACGAGGACTGCCTGAAGTGCGCCTGCTGCGATTGTCGCCTGGGTGAGGTTGGCTCCACCCTCTACACCAAAGCCAATCTCATCCTCTGTCGCAGGGACTACCTGAGGTAAGAGGAAAAATTTAGGGGGAAAAAACAGCACCAGAAAGGTCTTATTACACCTTAGGCTGTGTGCCATTTAAAATGCAATGCTTGTGTGACACACGCGACACTTGCCAGCTTCACGTCTGTGTTCTGTTGCTCATCTCTCTCATCAGGTGCTATATTTTAACTCGGGGGTAGCAGTCCAGTTTGGCATTCTGAAATGATCTTGTGTGCAGAAAGATCAAACTTTTACCAAATTTTTGAGTGTAATGTATTGTCCTTTACCGGATGTCAGTTAATCATAGGCATTGTTTTAGGTTTAGCTAATTAAGATATGAGTAAGTTAATTCAGGGGTTCAAGCCTTCTTTTGCTACTAAAGCCATGCAATACTTAAGCAACAGAACACGAGAAGGAGTGTGTCAAAGCAAATAACATCTCACCTGTGATTTGGTCAAAGGTGAGTGCCATAGATAATCACAGCCTTGATGTTATTCATGATATCACATGACCTCGAGTGTTCAGTTGCTTTTATATAACAGTTTTCACAACAAAATAAATCAAGGAAGTCCTGAATTTCATGCTGAATATGCTTTAATACTGAGAATACCTTTCGCCAAAAAGTAGGTCCACAATGAATGAGTTGCTGCTACGAAACAATAACAAATGAAATTCATTAAGAGTTAAATAATACAATTTGTGTGGGCGGCTCGGTGAGTAGCATCAACGCCTCACAGCGAGAAGGTCCTGGGTTCAAGTCCTGGGTTCAGGACCTGGGTTTAATACCCAAGTGGAGTGTTCTGGGTCCTTTCTCTGTAGAGTCTGCATGTCCTCCCCGTGTCTACGTGGGTTTACTCCAGGTACTCCGGTTTCCTCCCACAGTCCAAAGACATGTTAATTGGCATTTGCGTGTGCCCTACGATGGATTGCCGCCCTGTCTAGGGTTGTTCCTGCCTTGCACCCTGTGCCACCTGCTAGACACTGGCATTCCCGCGTCCAAGCAGATAAGAAGGTGAATGAATGAATGAATATGTTTGTGTGCATAAAGCTTGCCATTACTTGGCAACGTGTCAGTGGGGTGATTCTGTTTTGTATCACAAATGTCATGACGGTGAGAACACTTCTCAACCATTCAGATTGTAAGGTCGGAACTAACTTTTATAAAAAACAATAATATTAACAGTATTTACAGAAGCACACCACACCTTTAAATGCCTGGCAGTCTGCTTGTTTGCAGGTGTGCATGAGTTATGCAGTCCCTGTGACATTTTAGAAGATTTCTTCTCAGCAGTTTTATTTCAACTTTTACTTTCATCCCAAAACGATACCCATAAATCGAAATCGAATATGTCTCCGTGTGTACTTAAGCTCACCTCAGGCAGCGAGGTATCAGACCTTTGGGTTTTGGACTCCTGCTTCCAAGCCATCTGCTTGCTAAATTAAACATTATTATTTCCTGGGCGGTATGTCCCAGTCCCAGGGGTGTCACAATGAGATTCAGCCATTTATCCACAAGCTGCTGCTCCCAGGGGGACCCAACTACCTTAACAGAGGGGCCGTTGCTGATGCGGGATTGTTAGAGGCCCCTTCCCCTAATACCATCCATCACACTCCATTCAATTTTAATGTCATTAAGATGCAGTGAACGGAGGTCTGATCAAGTCCAGCTGGGCCAGATGAGGTAATGATTGGTGAAAAGTAGAGTGATTAAGGCTAGGACGCCATGTACGATGCAATTAAACACCGAGTCCAGCACTCACTTGTGGAGCGCAATGAATAAATGCAGAGGAGCTTGTTAGGCTGGGCATCAGACCGCTCGTTATAATGCCGGTCCAAGTATAAAGAGGATAACACGAATTAGAGCATGGCTGAGGCGATAAATATGGAAGGAAGGAAGTGGAGAGAGTGAGACAGGGAAGGGAAACAGAGTAAAGTAGGAAGGTGGAGAAAGAGCGAGAAGGTCCGTCTGTGCGACTCCTGATGGCCTAATGTAATCCAGCCCACTCATCTGCTGAGCCTGAGACAAATGTGTGCCACTTAATGGCTGCTGATGTTGGAGATGAATTCTATTAGGGAACAAATTAAAATCTTTGCCACTGGTGGGGGAAGAAGTAGCCGTTGAAACTTGCGCACACACACACACACACGCGCGCGCGCACACACGCACACATACACACACAAGTTTGTCTCTCTGTCATTGTGGGGACCACCCACTGACATAATGATTACTGTAGATAATTAATGCTACCCCTGACCCTTACCTTAACTGCAGTAACCTAAAGCAAATCTTTTGACACTTTTGGCTTTTCAGAAGAAAGATACAGTTTTTGTAGAAAAGCTGTTTTCCTGGTGGGGAGCAGCAAGGTGTTGGTCCATCACTGTGAGGACTTTGCATTGGCACAGTGATGTATGATACTGACCTACACCTAACTCCAGACTTGACCTCAGACCTGAAGCTAATCTTCTGGCTTTGCTTTTTTGTAAAAAAAAAAATTAATAATACATAAATCAAAAAGTTTTAAAAAGCAATTTTTCCACAAGGTAAAACTGTCAGATCTATCTGTACTTGTGGAGACATTTGGCCCTCATATTGATATATAAATGATACTGCAAATTCGGCCTACACAAACACATGCACTGAGACTGCACTCAAGTGTTCATGAATGACCCTCATATACAACAAGGTAGTTCATTAAAGACGGATGTGTAGATCAAACATGTTTCCTTTATATTTGGGTATTTTGGAGACCTGCCATGCACACATTAATTATGAGCACAACTCTGACTGTGTTCGTCCTTGAGAAGCACCGTTGTGCCATAACGAACCATCACCCACACACAAACATTACCACCATGCCAAACACACAACTGCCTGCTCGGGTCTTCAACAGCCCAGCATGCGATTTTCCCCACTGTGTTTGACATTCACTTCACTCAAGAAATTTTGATTTTACCACAGGAAATTGGCCACGCTCCTTCATTAGCATACGGCACAATCTATTTATATTTTTATGAATTTTATTGCTGTAGAAATTTCGTAAGCTTGTGAAAAAATCCTTGGGTTTGATTTCCTGATACACTTACACTTAACCATTACAAATATACACTCACCAGCCACTTTATTAGATCCGCTTTTGCCTTCAGAACTGCCTTAATTGTTTTTGGCTTAAATTCAAAAAGGTGCTGGAAACGTTCCTCAGAGACGTTGGTCCATATTGACATGATAGCATCACACAAGTCTTGCAGATTTGTCGGCTATCGATGAGACTCTCCTATTCCACCACATCCCAAATGTGCTCTATAGAATCGAGACCTTGAGACTGTGGAGGCATTTTGAGTACAAAGAACTCATTTCCATGTTCAAGAAACCAGTTGATGATTTGAGCTTTGTGACACTGCACATTATCCTGACGGAAGTAGCCATAAGATGGTACACTGTGGTTATAAAGCGATGAACAAGGAGAGCAACAATACTCAGTTAGGCTGTGGTGTTTAAACAATGCTCAGTTGGTATTAAGGGGCCCAAAGTATGTCAAGAAAACATCCCCCCCCCCCCCCAAACCATACACCACCATGAGCCTGAACTGTTGAGACAAGGCAGGATGGATCCATTGCTTTCATGCTGTTTACACTGAATTCTGATTTTATCATCCGAATGTTGCAGCAGAAATTGAGACTCATCAGACCAGGCAATGTTTGTCCAATCTTCTGTTGTACAGTTTTGGAGAGCCCATGCAATCTCTATCCTCAGATGCCGGATCGTTGCTGACAGCAGCATGATCCTCTGCTGCTGTACTTCTTCTACTTCACAGTTCATTACCACATTCATACCACATTCAATGTCCCTTAAATCACCTTTTGCCTTTAATCACTTCAGCAGGTCATTTTGTCTAAATACACTTCCTGTGATTTATCTGATTAGATATTTACATTAACAAGCCGTTAGACAGGTGTAGCTAATAAAGTGGCCAGTGAATGACTGTATGGTATGAAATTTATAATTTTAGTTCAAAGTGTATTTTAGCTGAACATCAAACATCTGAGAGGTTGATACAACCCCTGGCAAAACTTATGGACTCAACACACTTAGACGATGGTGGCCCAGCTGTTTTTGCTTCATAGCAAATGAAAAAAGACAGATTTGATACCAGGCATGATTGGTTTAATAGCTGAACATTCTGGCTTCGTGAAGCACGCATCAAACATATTAAGGTATTTTAATTAATGCCACTTTTTTCAGAAACTGTAGAGGATGTAATTTTCATTTCTAATTTGCATTTCTAACAGTAATGCTGGCACATTTAAAAATATTTAGAGACCTTAACTTGCTGTTAGACTTTGAAAGAAAAAGTCCCCAGAGAGTTGGCAAGTGCAACAGTGGAAAGGAATCCAAAAGTCTTGAACAAGTAAATCCAACACGTAGTGTGGCAAAAGATGTTTGTTGTTCCCAATCAGCTGTGACTCAAATTTGGTGCAAGAGCATAATGGAATAAACAAATTGGGAAAGTTATAAAAGGCAAAACATATGGGTAGACCGAGGAGGTCATCAAAGTGTCAAGGTAGAAAGCTCAAAAATGCACAACAAAACAAATAAAAAATAAATGGGTGGAAACAAGAATCAATGTTTATGACTGTAAAAAAATCTAATGAATGAAATGGGATTTACATATAGATGCGTAATGAAAATCAACACCTAAACAGAATAAAACAAGGTTATAGTGAGCTAAAGAGAAACAATCATGGGGAAAGGCTGGCTGGATGAAGGTAATACATTTAGCTATGACAGCCTTATAGATGATACTGGAACTTTGTCTGGTGTTGCTCTATTGAAACATACAAAATGATTTCCTGAAGAAAGCAATCAAATTTACCCATTCATGTTGCATGTCAGTTAAAGGACCACTAGAGAT
Organism: Ancistrus triradiatus; assembly: GCA_025084515.1. Taxonomy (NCBI): domain Eukaryota; kingdom Metazoa; phylum Chordata; class Actinopteri; order Siluriformes; family Loricariidae; genus Ancistrus; species Ancistrus triradiatus. The sequence continues at coordinate 113,275 of JAJAGP010001000.1, forward strand.
GGCAGTCAATAGTCAATATATATACTGAAAAAAACAACATATCTGGTGGTGATGAAGTAATTTTTCAGGATGATGACGATTTCTTCCACAGAGTACAGAGCATTAAAGCATTTCTTCAGTAAAGAAACTGAAATATATGGTAGAAATGGCAAGGCTGTATCCTGCAAAGCTGATCCGTCAACTACTATTCAAGAAATCTGGAACCAGCTTGGTGTAGAATATCGTTTTTCATTAGTGAACTGCCTCAAAGAATTCAGGCCATCATAGAAGCCATAGGAGGAGCAACAAAGCACTATTTGTGATTTTGTTGAGGATTCCATAATTTGTTTTAACATTGAGCGATTCCATAATTTTTTTGTGTACCTGATCTGGAAAAATATGTCATTAATTACAATTATTTAAGGGTGACATATACCATTTTTCTACACATCAACTGATATGTTAATGAAATTTCTGTGATGTGCTTTAGTTAAAATACCAAAAGGATCCAGCACCCTTCTCATCCTGTGTAAAAAGTCATTTCAGAATGTTTACTGCATTACTGGAGCTTTTGTCCATGGACAGCTGGTAGTTAATCCTTATTTTTGGAAAATTCAGCTGCCAGTCCTGAATTGTAATGCAGTTTGGAAAACACTGTGGTCAAGCTGTCCTTCCGAAAATCATGAATATACAAATATTCTATATGGTAATATCTTAATCTTCTTTAAGACCTTTTCACACCAAGTCTGGGTTTTTTTCAAGTTTTGGAAAAGAACATACGTATATTAATGGTGTCCTTCACACCGCGTCCGAAACTGACTGCGACGCTGCGGAAATCGGCCTCTGTTCTAATTCTTTAATAGAAATTAAAGAAAGCAAAAGCAGACAGGGAGTTTTCAGAGTGTTTAGACAAGAAACATAGCACAGTTTTTATAAAAGTGTGAATAGGCCTTTAGACATCACACGCTACACCATATTATGTTACCAAGTCACATAGATACATAATATATTGAGCAGTCCAATTTCGAATTACTGTACTATACTTGTAAATTATGTACACAAAGTTTGAACCAATTCTGCGTTGGAATTTTTGCGTAACATATGTTTGTTTGTTTATTTAACGTTGTTTCGGCTTCAGTGGCTATTCATGACAGGAGCAAGGTTAAATCGATACTAGTCAGGCACATTTATGCTGGGCCAATTTAGCGCGCATGTCTTTGGAATGTGGAAGGAAACCGGAGAATTGAGAGTAAACCCACATGGATATGTGGAGAACATGCAAACTTGCATCCATTGGTTCTGGTTTGTGCAGCTAGCACCAGCAGTTCTCTTGCTTAGCTCTTAGCTTTCTTGTAGTGCTTACTGGAACCAGTGCTGGCGTACTCAAGAAGTAGGTACAGTTATTTGAAGATGGGATATTTATAGCGAGCATCCTTGTGACGCATGAAGTGGAAAAAATCTGAATGGCTTGTTAAATCCTATGGTTTCAGAACTAGGAATCCAACAAAAAAATACTAGGTTGTCTGATTTCAGAGTTTGTGGGATGGTAGACCCTCCAGATACCCAAATGTAAATGCATAACCACTGAAAAGGTGAGTTTTACCTAATATGTCCTCTTTAGTTTAATTTGTTTGAGGTATACTCCACAAATCCTGCATATTTTGTATCCTAATATGTTTGGTGTATTATATATGATACCTCTAGTTGCTATGAATTAAAAACCTGAGTGAACATCCACTTAAGTATGTTGATTTTTCATATTTTTTCAAGAGTTAGTACAAGCTTCAGAGGGAGGTTTGGAGCTCAAGCTGCTTCTCACTATCTCACAGGAACACACGTCTCCAAAGTGAATCAGCAAATAACATTAGCCTTAATTATTAGAACAATGAGTGAATTCTCTCGGCTTTAATACAGTGAGTTTAGCTCAGATATTAGTTTGCCTCTGTTCTTCCTTCTACTCTGAATATGCAATTTGTAAATTACCCATGGTTTCCTGCTGCCTCATAGCAGGTCAGCTTAAGTAATCAAATTAGTGCACTACCAATGTAGCTCAATATACAGTCCTGTGCAAAAGTCTTTGGCCACTATTAGATTTGTTGTTTTAGCAATGGTATAATGACCATATAACTTGTAATGTATTGTCGACCACTGGATTCATATAGTCAGTTTAGTTAGTATAGTCTAAGTTCTCCTACTTAGAAAGATGAGAGAGGTCTGTAATTTTCATCATAGCTACACTTCAACTATGAGAGACAAAATGAGAAAAAATCCAGGAAATCATATTGTAGGATTTTTAAAGAATTTAATTGTAAATCATGGTGGAAAATAAGTATTTGGTCAATACCAAAAGTTCAACTCAGTACTTTGTAACATAACCTTTGTTGGCAATGACAGAGGTCAAATGTTTCCTGTAAGTCTTCACCAGGTTTGCACACACTGTAGCTGGTATTTTGGCCCATTCCTCCATGCAGATCTGCTCTAAGCAGTGAAGTGATGTTTGGGGGCTGTCCGCTGCGCAACCACTGACTTTCAAACTCCCTCCAGAAATTGTTTATGGGGTTGAGGTCTGGAGACTGGCTTAGGCCACTCCAGGACCTTGAAATGCTTTTTTTTACGGAGCGGCCACTCCTTCGTTGGCCCCAAGCGGTTATGGTGTGTTTGGGATCATTGTCATGCTGGAAGACCCCAGCCACGTTCCATCTTCAATGCTCTCTCACTGATGGAAGGAGGTTTTGGCTTAAAATCTCACCCAATACATGGCCCCGTTCATTCTTCCCTTAACACGGATCAGGTCGGTCCTGTCCCCTCTGCAGAGAAACAGCCCCAAAAAAAGCATGATGTTACCACCCCCATGATCTTCAACAGTAGGTATGGTGTTCTTGGGATTTGCACCTCAGCATTTCTTCTTCCTACAAACACGATGAGTTGGGAGTTTTTAAACCAAAATGTTCTATTTTGGTTTCATCTGACCACATGATATTCTTCCCAAGCCTCTTCTGGATCATCAATATACTCTCTGGCAAACGGTCAGACGGGCCCTGGGGACATGTTACTGGACCTTAAGGCAGGAGGCCCCTTCTTGCCCTGCAGGATCTGAGTCCCCTCTCGGCAGGAGTGGGTTACGGATGGTAGCCTTTATTACTACTTTGGTCCCAGCTCTCTGCAGGTCATTCATTCAGGGTCCCTCCATGTACTTTCTGGGATTTTTGCTCACCTTTCTCATGATCATTTTGGACCCCACGGGATGAGATCTTGCGTGGGAGCCCCAGATCGGAGGGAGAATTATAAAAATGGTCTTGTATGTCTTTCCATTTTCTTAACAATTTGCTCCCACAGGTGATTTATTCACAACCCACCTGCTTGTCTATTGTAGAATTCACTCTTCCCAGCCTGGTGGCAGGTTTACAATTTTCTTCCCTGGTGTCCTTTGACAGCTTTAGTCTTTGGCCATGTTTGAGTTTTGGAGTCTGAACTGTTTGAGAAGGCTGTGGACAGGGTGTCTTTTATACAGATAACGAGGGTCAAACAGGTGCCAATTAATACAGGTAACGAGTGAGAAACAGGAAAAAGCTTTTTAAAGAAGAAGTTACAGGTCTGTGAGAGCAGGAAACCTTGCTTGTTTTGTGGCGGGACCAAAAATACTTATTTTGTCACCATGATTTACAATTAAAATTCTTATAAAAATTTAAAAAATATCCTTAACAAGTGATTTCCTTTTCCTGGATTTTCTCTTTCTCATTTTGTCTCTCATAGTTTTGAAGTGTACCTATGATGAAAATTACAGACCTCTCTCATCTTTCTAAGTAGGAGAACTTGCACAATCAGTGGCTGACTAAATACTTTTTGCCTCACTGTATCTACAGTGGTTCTTGAAAATTTTTAGAATTTTAGAAATTTCTGTGTAAATATGACCTAAAACATAATGAGATTTACACACAAGTCCTAAAAGAGAACCCAGTTAAACAAATGAGATAAAATATTATACTTTATCATTTATTTATTGAGGAAAATTATGCAATATTACATATTAGTGAGTGGCAAAAGTCTGCGAACCTTTACTTTCAGTATCTGATGTGACCACTCACAGGGTGCCCACTCACACCTGATTGTCATCCCATTGATGAAAAACACCTGACTCTAATTTCACCTTCAAATTAACTGCTAATCCTAGAGGTTCACATACTTTATTCATTCAGGATCATTTCCCTCAATAAATAAATGACCAAGTATAATAATTCTTTAGTATTTGTTTAACTGGGTTCTCTTTATGTACTTTTAGGACTTGTGTGAAAATATGATGATGTTGTAGGTCATGTTTATGCAGAAATATAGAAAATTCTAAAGGGTTCACAAACTTTCAAGCCTCACTGTTTACTGTATTTAATATAATACAAACAAGATAATAATGTGTTTCTGTAGGTAATTTTAACATGCAGCTAAATGATGGGCAACTAGCAGATGAGTGAACGGATTCTAAATAAAATGGCTCGCTAGTTTCTGGAGATGTTGTGATCCGTGAAAACTTTGAAAGCTGTCAACACAGTGAAATCACTTTTACGCTGAATGTCCCCAAATCTTTTTTTCTTGCTACGCCCATATAATACATGTGAAAATGTCATTTTTGGACAGCAGTTACTATTTTCAGTCAAGTCATTCATTAAAGGGTTGAGTTAAATAAGTGAGGAGTTGCATTGGTGCAGTAGTAAATATTTGAGCTTATAATAGTTACAATGACAGTAAAGTCCCATAAACTGTCATTGCAGATAAGATGTACAGTTTCCCCTTATACTAAATTGCTGCACTGGTTTTGATCTTAAATAGCACTTGCTAATACGATACTGGAATTAGTTGAAATTCTTCTGTAAGGGAAAAATGTCTTCTCACTACTGTGAGATGGTTTAACAAGCCAGGAGAATAGCGGTTTAGTCATCTGCTCTGGGATTAGGGCATAACATATCTAGCAAGACAGCTTCATGGCCAGAGTGTTTGCTTTCCCATCAGAGAACATGATTTTCCACACAGGCAATTTAATTCTGCCTGCTGTTTGGTGTATGTGTCTCCAAGATTATATTCCAGCAGAGAAAGTGACAAGTAGCACACTAACTGGACTTCAGGAGTACAAAACTGCAGCGTTAGGCTGCTCAGTGCTTTAGATTTCTCAACACAGCATCGTTATACTGTTCTAGGTCTTTACATGGCATTTAGCCGTGTAATACATTGAAGGTTTAGGTTACTCACTTTTCAGAATGTAACTTTCCTGACTGAATATACACTCGCCAATCACTTTATTGGGTACTCTTCCATGTTTCTACACTCATTGTCCATTTTATCAGTTCCACTTACCATATAGATGCACCTCATTCTCAACACTGCGGTGGTGGTGTGTTAGTGTGTGTTGTACTGGAATGAATGGATCAGAATTGGTGTCACAGCTGGACTGAAAATTGTCCACCAACCAAATGCCCAGCCACCAGCATCCTGTGACCACTGACGAAGGACTAGAGCCTGATTAACACAAAGTGTGCAACAACAAATGAGCTACTTTCCTGTCTCTGAGCAATATGGTAGATGTCTCTAATTGAGTGTACAGTGAGTGAACATAGTGTTTAAAAAGTCCAGCAGCACTGCTGTGTCTGAAGACACTAACACACCACCAGCACATCCGTGTCACTGCAGTGCTAAGAATGATCCACCACCCAAATAGTCACTGACCTGTGGTGGTCCTGCCCATTAGAGCACAGAGTAAAGAAGACTAACAAAGTATGTAGAGAAACAGATAGAATACAGTGTGTAATTGTAGAACTACAACGTGACTCTATATGGTAAGTGGAGCTGATAAAATGGTCAGTGAGTGTAGAAACAAGGAGGTGTACCTAATAAAGTGATTGGATGGAAATTCAGAAAGTTCCAAGAAGCAAAGCTTGAAGTTCCTGCATGCCCTATGGTGAGTCATTGCAAATCAAGATGTGTGTGTCTTTCCAGCATGTGTTGTTTGAGCATTTGAGGAGATTTTTGTGGTCATTATTTCCTAAACCAGTGTTTCTCAATCCTGGTCCTGACGCTCCACCGCTCTACATGTTTTAATGTTTTCCTGCTCCCAACACACCTGATTCAACTACTCAGCTCATTAACAAGCTTGTTATTGAGTTAAAGTGGGTGTGTTTAAACAGGAGAAGTGCAGAGCGGTGGGGCGCCAGGGCCAGGATTGAGAAACACTGTCCTAAACAATATAGTATAACAACTATTTACTAGAGATGGGCTCATCCTATATCGATATCGGGACTGATATTGACGCCATTCACTTATCGGATATCGAACGATCCACAATCCATATTGCACATCTTACCATGGGCACACAGCAACTTCAGTCTGCAACTAAGTGAGCAAATAGTATTGGCATGATAAGTGCAAAAATACGTCCATGTTAAGGAAGCCGCTTTGCCAGGACCGGTGTGATCACATGCATCATGATGTAGTTTTGTTTTGGTATGCTCTGCTATAGCATTAGAGGAAAATCTGAGCTCAAAAGCGCTCAAAAGTTTTGCTCCACGAAATGCTAAGTGCCACATGTGTGGAAAGCTAATCTTCAGCATTGAAGTGTGTTTGACCGAATGCGCTCTCATAGCGCAAGTGCTGTGTTAGCTGGGACAGTCTACAATGCTTAATGGGAACATAGCTTTATGTGGCTAAATGTACTCAAACAATGACCTAGGACAACAAAACATCTCTCAGTTACTACTATTGATAAGTAACCTCTACTGCTGAAACGATGAACCTATGATCCAAAAGGAAATCAATCATTTTATATTAAGCTTTTTCTTCCCAGTTAAACCTTTTTCAGCATTAGAGTACTTATGATCAGTTGAGAGAAGTTTGGTGTTCCTAGCTTACTACTTTAGAACATTAAACCACTTTAAGATTTTTACTCATAGTAGGTTTTTATGGGAAGAAAAAAGCTTAATGTAAAGTGATTACTTTTGAAGTTGAAATATAACAAATAAATAGACTTTATACTTAAAACATTTAGCACATTTTTTCCCACGCATTTTTGGAATTGAAAATTGGAATCAATGAATCGAAGAACTGAAAAGATGAAGAAATGTAGATGGGCCCATCTCTACTATTTACATAGCATTTACATTGTCTTAGGTATAATTAGTAAACGAGAGACTATTTAATGTGTACAGGCGGATGTGTGTAGGTTTTATGGAAATACCACACCATTTTGTATAATGTACTTGGAACCAATCCTAGAACCAATCCCATGGATACAGAGGGCTGATTGTGTAACACAGATTTTAGAGTCTTAGAGTCTTGCAAAGATCATCGTATGTGTTAGCCTTGGCCACCTAAGTGTGTCACTGAGATCAACATGAAACACATTTTTCTGAAATGATAAGCCGTTCTAACAGTTCTAACCTCACTTTAACATCTCACCTATCAAATGCTTCTCTCTCTCTCTCTCTCTGCTTCTTTTACTCATTCACTCCACTTGTTCCAGTCTCTCTAATTAAAAGCAGGCTCTGTCGGATAGATACTGTCTGTGACCAGAGGTCGAGCAGTAGAGAGAAACTAATGGAAGACCTGAAACAACTTTTGTTCCTATTTCCCCCTTTCGTTGTGAACCCACAGCGTTACCATTCTGGTAGAGCAACAATCCGTTGCCCATCTGATCCAGTATCCTCTCTTTTTGCATTGCATCATGGGTCGGCTGAATATATAAATGTTTCTGCGCCTCTCAATCTCCAAATTAAACAAGGGGACAGGGGTTTGGAAAATGAAAATGTAAATCTGGAAGAATGAAACCACTGAAGAGAGAGAGAGATCTGCCCCACTGCGTCCTGTTCACTTTGTAACCTTGACTGTTTCGTCTTTCTATCTAACAGGCTTAAACAAACAGCGGAGAAATCTGAGTTGCATGTCTCTTTTTGTGCACCAGAAAACATCTAGTTCACCTCTACAAGGTTACAAAGCTCTTCTTTTCAAGCAAGTTACAACAGATTGTGGGATGTAGTTGGGTGATGGAACTAGGCAGTAAGCTACACAACCCCAAATCAGAGAAGCTTGCAAAAAGGTGGCAATCAGGAGGTAAGAATCGAGCAAAATTCGATGACAATGGGTGAAGTTCAGGGACAGTGGTAAGTGTGTCAAACGCAGTGGTATTGGTTTATTTAATCGACGGTGATGAATATGATACAAGGCAGTATACGCCCCCCCCGACAACGGGAGAGAGACTTGATAGGAAGATGATGGGGCGGGAATAAAGGACGCAGTGTAAATTTAGTATTGACCAGGCTATGCTGAACAGATGGTGCATGAGGTCTTCCAGACATGTGTATGTAACAGTGTTCCCTCAAAGAAACATTGAAAAGGATTTACTATTTCTCCCTCTATCATCCATAATATCATTAAATGATTCAAGGAATGGATGTATATTCACAAAGTAAATGCTAATCAGACAAAACATGACATATCTTGAGCTCATCTATCTGCAATGAAATAAAAGTCAAAGTAAATGTAAGAAACGCTACTTTTTATATTTGTATTTTCCATACGGTTGCAACTGTTCCTAATTTCGGGTTGTACTTTAAGCAGAATATGTTGAACATCTGACTATAGAATTTAGGTGTATACATAAAATAGAGTAAATGTCGGTCAGAACAGTGCTTGTGAGTTGTTCTGGATTTAAGAAAGCTTTCATCCATTTAGTTGCATAGCTCAGACACGTATTCATTGGTTCTGCAATGTGCTAGGTGCAAAAGTCTTTGAAGAAGGGGATTAAGACCATGTGATCATTTTAATTAGATCATTAGTGCAGAATTAACATTTAGGTTTTTACCCTCATTAACCAAAATATCAAGGGTATGCCAAGTCAGATATGTGGGTTGCATTAGACATCTGGTAGTATTGGGTTCTTTATGGGTCTAAGCACATTGTGATGAGACCATTTTTGTGGGTTGTTTTTTTTTAAGGATTTTTGAGGTCCTCGCTGGAGCTATCTTGAAATTGCTTGGTGTATTATTTCATTTCTGACTAAGTGTCTGGCCATGTGAAAATCATATGACATAGAAATGATTTTGGCTTTGGAACTATAACCCTACATTCACACTTCGGTCACTTTTGAATGTGAAGCAAACTGCTGCTGTTACGAGTTGTTTAATAAGACGTGGTCGCGGCAAATGTATTCTACATACTTGTGTTACGTACAACTGTTGACGCTGACGCTGTTGAAGTATGCAGAGATTTTGAGAGACAAATGACACCCGTATGACACAGTTGATGTAACCAGTGGGAGTTTTTGCATAAAATTAACACGATTTCATTCAAACAGGAGTTGTTGTTCTGTTTCCATGCAGCGTTCCACTGGCCAAGATTTTATGTGGAAAAAGGTTGTGTAATTTCGGCTACTGTAGCTATTTGGGGGCCACATTAGGTGTTTCTGACCCCTGAACAAGTTGGAATTATATATAGTAGGTACTCAAGTGGGGCAGAGGTCAAATATGACTCGGTACCTTCGGACTGACCAGGTGATACACAGACACAATTTGCAAAGTCTGAGAGAGGGAAAGTCTGACAAGGATCAAGGTGCTGCAAGATGGTGGACAGACATGGCAAACTTAGAACATTCCTCTGTGCAGATTCACTCTTGCCATTGGACTATATCCTAAATTGCGCTCATGGCAGGAGATGCCTAATACCTTTTCTCTCTTCCCCACCCAAGTGTACCCCAGTACCTCACAGGTCAAAAATAAAGTTACCACTTGGGGTGGCACAGTGGCACAGTGGTTAAAAATGTTGACTCACAGCTCCAGAGACACAGGTTTGAGTCCGGGTCCAAGCACTGTCTAGGTTAGCATGAGTCTCTATGTCCAATAATGAGTGTCTGTAGGCAACAATGAGTTTGGGTCTGCATTTCAGCAAATAGAGATGGGGATTTGGTCAGGATTAATTAATTAATGCTGCCCTCAATGTTGAGAAATATAGTCTTTTAGTTGGCCTAAAGCATCCGACACACGATTGACACACTGCAACAGATTAGTTGCAGATTAGCAGTAATATAGCAATGATCTATTAGTAACAGTCACACATTAATAACGAACATGAGAAGCTATTTTCAGACTTACTGGAAGCACAAGGAGCCCATGTTCTATCCACATTACAACAATTCAATGGCCCTGTGGGTGATGAGACCAACATTGACGCTCTAATTAACAGTGTTAAAGTGGGACTTGCTTTATAGTCACCCTGTATATACAAAGAACAGACGTCTTAAGAGAATCAGTCTTACCATGTCTCACTAATGTTTTTCTAACTCATACAGGATATTGTGCTTTTTGATTTAGAACTATATTGGCCTCAAGTTGAAACAAGTCTGCAGACACAGAGGTTGCTATAAAAATAATTGCAATCGGGAAGTAGTGCTGGACCCCTGGTGATTTTTTTTTTTTTATATTATTATTACATTACCCTTTGCTCACTTTCTTTGACCATTTCCTCTTCATTATTGGAGTGACTTCTATATTGCATCAGCATAAAGGAAAGTAGAAATGTGTAAATCCATTCTGTGTTTTTTTTTTTATCTCTTACAGGCTCTTTGGTACGACGGGAAACTGTGCGGTCTGCAGTAAACTGATCCCTGCCTTTGAAATGGTGATGAGGGCCAGAGATAATGTTTACCATTTGGACTGTTTTGCCTGTCAGCTTTGTAACCAGAGGTAAGCAGTGAACGAGACGACTCACTAGGCTGTCATATTGGCTTTCTTACAAATCTACAGTGCCCTCAACAAGCATTAAGAAATCCTAATTACTACCAGCATGTGCCCTACTCTTATTAGTCTTCATCATGCCTGATCGGTTGCACTGTCATTACAAATCAGATGGGACTTAATCAGCAAAGTTATATTAATTATCTGTTTGACCGCGTTGGGATATTATTGTCCTAGGTGTTTATAACTGCTTGAGAGGAGAAAAAACAGTTTTATAGGGGATGCTCTAGACAGGCCAGTACAATGATACAGTGGGTATTGAAAACCCTAATGAAGTATGTGTCAATACAAGAATAAAACACATCAAAAATGAGTCCTGGCAATAACAGGGAAGAACTTAACAAGCTTCATAATCATTTATGAAAGTTGTGCTGCAAACCAGTATTATTCATTTTAGTAATAATAACAGTAAGAATAGTAGCCATAAGCAGTGGCAATGCTCTAGCCCATCATCGCTGTTGGCTTGGGTCCTTGTGGTGTCTTTTTGCCAGTTACTCATGACACTCACCATTGCCCTTGTTTGAAGGGGAGGCCAGACATGGGGATAATAATCAAATTTAAAGCTGTAAATCAAGTTTACAAAGTGATTTACAGGACATATTATAATACAAATTACACAACAGAATACCAAACGAAAAGATTGAGGCTATGCAATAGTGCAACCATGAAATTATTTCCCCTATTATTAGGAAGTCACGAGAATAATTGGCCCTGTTCGCTGGATAGGATTCTTGTCTCCACTGTCAATCAAAGTGTCACTCTTGCAAGCACATTGATCTGCCCAATGGTGTTGAATGATCTGAAGTTCAAAAGTCTCAAAGTAAGCATGCGTTTTCCTCACCTTCCAGGATGGTCGCTATCATGTGATAGAGGAATTCTGCAGAATTGTCAACAATTGAAATGATTTACTGAAAATTTGGCTTGAAATGCAATAATATTTAAATAATTGAATTGAAGTGTGTATTTTACATTGTAAAAACTCCGACTTAACAGTTCTCAGATGTTCAGGTACAAACTTCTGGAGATTGGAGTCAGAGAAACTAAAATCTGATTAGTCGATCTTCAGCAAAGAGTGCCAGTGAACAAGGCAGAGCTTTGTATGCTTTTATGTCCTGATGTCTTCTGCATACTAACGCTTAGAGTGCTGAACGTCACTAAAGAAGATTGACATTTGATGTGTTTCAACCTTGAAATGCCTGTCATTTGCATTCTTAAAGAGAACAAGGCTGAAATGTAACATGTCAGTATTTCAATAACATATTTCAATAATTTCAATGGGGGTGGGCAGCATTCAATATAGTAAACCATCTTCATGGCCTCCCTTCCATCAGGCACAGCCAATCATGTAAACATGTGACACCTGACCTGGCAAAAAGGCACCACCAGGACTCGAAAACTGGGCGTCACATGTGTACATGATTGGCAGTGTTTGAAGAAATTGAGGAAGAAGAAGATATATATCATACATATACATGTATGTATGAATGTGTGTGTGTGTGTGTGTGTGTGTGGTGTATATATTCTCGATTTACGATTCAGTACACAGTGATTCAGATTCACAATAGCTGTTGCTCAGTGATATCCGCTGCACTTATCATTATCATGTTTTTCTTTATTTAGTGCAATTAAATCATCATGGGTTCAATTTTAATAGCCAACCAAAAGCAAACCAGGAACTGAATGCTTTCATTTTCATACATTAGGTTATTGTAGGTGTTTTAAACATTAACTTATCATTACTCATCATGAAGCGGAATCTTCATCTACAGGCACCATAATGTAACTGCAGCCATTTAAGGTGGACTGGAAAATGCAAATAAAAAGCCAACGTTGCCTCCTCTTCCCTATGATATATCAAACACTCGTTAAACTCTTCGGTTCATGATGCATTTAACTTATGATGGATTTGTCGGAATGTATCCCCATCGGTGGTCGAGAACCGATGTACCAGTGTATATATTCATACACACACTCATTCACTCACTCGATCCAGGACAGGGTCCATGTGCTTAGCCAGCGGCACAGAGCGCAAGACAGGAACGACCCTAGACAGGGCGCCAGTCCATCATAGAGAACATACACTCATACACATACTCACACACTGGGGCACTTTCTAGAGACACCAATTAACCTAACGTCTTTGGACTGTGGGAGGAAACCCACCCAGACACAGGGAGGACATGCAGACTCCACACAGAATGGACCCAGACCACCCCACTTGGGGATTGAACCCAGGACCTTCTTGCTGTGAGGAGACAGCGCTACCCATCAAACACACTCCTGGGCAAAAAAATGTCCCAAACCCCAAACATAAAACTTGCTAAACATTAAGCCTTTAATGATCCTAACAACAAATAATTGGTCAAAAAAAGGAGCAAGATCTAAGAAATTCCGCTCCTGACACCCGTGCCACCATTTGATAATCACTGCTGGATGCTGCAGTGAAATGTTGAGGGGAAAAGCAGGGAGTTCAAAATCTTCCAGAATATCTTCTGTGTCTTTTTTTTAAGTTTAGTCATTAGTTGGTAATCTGCCACACCTGATGCAGCCCATCACAAGCCTGCCCTGAAAACAAAGGATCATGCTGTCAGAAACCACATTAGGCCAGCTGCAGCTATTCTTTTAAATTTACAAAGGCCTTAAAGGCACAACAGATAGCTATTTCACTATCTGCTATTAAGAAAATAGGTCCAACAACCAACAGCTGATGTTACCAGAATGAAAGGATCTGGAAGGCCCAAAACCTCTTCAAAAGCAGAGATCACCACCTGATGAAATTTAGAATTCTCAAAGAAGTCTTTCAAAACTGTCAGCAGAATTCCAAACCTAAGAAATCAAGGGTCTTTCAGTAAGAACAATCAATCATAAGGCTAATAAAACTCACGGACAATAATCAGAAGGCCTAATAAAAATCAAGGACAATGAGGATTTGGGGAGAAAATATAGAAATTTTCATTCAGAGTGGTTGTATTAGTGATGACTCAGTGATTGTGTTACATGTTATGGTCCAGAGAGGAGTCTCTCATAGATCTGATGAGAAATATAACATCTCTACTACCTTTAGCATTGAAGTGTCATGGTGGTTGGGAGACTTTTTATCTGTTTATCTGCGAGCTGCTTCACTGTGAAACAGTCCATTAATATTTTGGAGTACAGGAAAATAATGCAGAATAAAGTTGTTTCCTAAACCCAAATGATTTTACAACACGTTATATGTCAACAAGAACACTGTTCCGGCTCACATTGCGAAGAAAGAAGTGGGCTTGAGAACCAGTCCCATTAGACTCAAAGTCAAGTCAAGTCAGATTTATTTATATAGGGCGGCTTTTTTACAATGAGAGCATTGTCGGTCAGAAGTGCAGGCTTTACAGTTTTAGATTATCTCCTAATAACTACGTCAATGCCAAATTGGAGCAAGCCTAGGGCGACAGTGGCAAGGAAAAACTCCCTAGTTCTAGGAAGAAACATTGGGAAGGACCAAGACTCAAAAAGTGACCCAACCCTCCTTGGGCGGCGTAGATGATAAATCTAAGAGCGAAACTAAATGTCATGGAGTCCAAAGTTCGAATAAAATCTTTTCTTGTGAAGTATTCCACATCGACATCAAGTGGCCAGGGTAGGTATGATGTGGGCTGGAGCTGATGGACGGAAGCAGCTTGAGTGGAGATAACAAGCAGATGAACATCATGTGTGGGGTCCGAAACTGCGGAACACAGCTCGGAGAGGAGCAACAGAAAATGTAATTAAGTTATTGAATAAGAGCACAGTGTTTATTAAAACAAATCACTGATGCCAAGCAATCACTGATGCCAAGTGTAGCATGAGACCCGGCAGCATTCGCTATAGCAGCATAGCTAGGACTCATGTTTTTGGCCTTGTCAGAGGGACCATATTTGAACCCTAAAGTGAAACATTTGGTGTCATATTAAAACAACAACTAACTAGGAAACAATTGTCCACTACTCAACTATTTGAAAACCATTACCCACCGAATGAAACAATGTTGATTCTTCTTTCTGTATAAGGGCGGCACGGCGGCTCGGTGCAGTCCTGGATTCAATCCCAGGGTGGACACGGCATGCCTGGGTCCTTTCTTTGTGGAGTCTGCATGTCTTCCCTGTGGTCAGCGTGGGTTTACGCAGGGTACTCGGGGTTCCTCGCCACAGACCAAAGGACATGGGTCGTTTTAGGATCATTTACTAAACTAAATTGCCATTGACTCAAGATGTGTGTATGTATGTATGTGTGTGTGTGTGTGTATACAGTGGTGTGGGATTAAAGTTTGTGAACCTCCTTTAGAATTTTCTATATTTCTGCATAAATATGACCTAAAACATCATCAGAGTTTCACACCAGTTCTAATAGTATACGAAGATAACCCAGTTAAACAAATGAGACAAAAATATACTTGGTCATTTATTTGTTGACAAAAATGATCCAATATTACATATTAGTGAGTGGCAAAAGTATGTGAACCTCTAGGATTAGCAGTTCATTTGAAGGTGAAATTAGAGTCCGGTGTTTTCAATCAATGGGATGACAATCAGGTGTGAGTGGGCACCCTGTTTTATTTAAAGAACAGGGATCTATAAAAGTCTGCTCTTCACAACACGTTTGTGGAAGTGTATCATGGCACGAACAAAGGAGATTTCGGAGGACCTCAGAAAAAGAGTTGTTGATTATCATCAGGCTAGAAAAGGTTACAAAACTATCTCTAAACAGTTTGAACTCCACAAATCCACAGGCAGACAGATTGTGTACAAATGCAGGAAATTCAGGACCAGTGTTAGCCTCCCCAGGAGGAGTCGACCAACAAAGATCACTCTCAGAGCAAGGCGTGTAATAGTTGAAAAGGTCACAAAAGACTCCAGGCTAACTTCTAAGCAACTAAAGGCCTCTCTCACATTGGCTAATGTTAATCTTCATGAGTTCACCATCAGAAGAACACTGAACAACAATGATGTGCATGGCAGGGTTGCAAGGAGAAAGCCACTGCTCTCCAAAAAGAACATTGCTGCTCGTCTGCAGTTTGCTAAAGATCACGTGGACAAGAAAGAAGGCTATTGGAAGAACGTTTTGTGGACAGATGAGACCAAAATAGAACTTTTAGGTTTAAAAGAAAATTGTTATGTTTAGAGAAAGGAAAACACTGCATTCCAGCATAAGAACCTTATCCCATCTTTGAAACATGGTGTTGGTAGGATCATTGTTTGGGCCTGTTTTACTGCATCTGGGCCAGGACGGCTTGCCACCATTGATGGAACAATGAATTCTGAATTATATTAAATAATTCTAAAGGAAAATATCAGGACATCTGTCCATGAACTGAATCTCAAGAGAAGGTGGGTCATGCAGCAAGACAACGCCCCTAAGCACACAAGTCGTTCTACCAAAAAATGGTTCAGAAGAATAAAGTTCATATGTTTTGGAATGGCCAAGTCAAAGTCCTGACCTTAATCCAATGGGAAATGTTGTGGAAGGACCTGAAGCGAGTCAGCTAATGTGACGAAAACCCCACCAACATCCCAGAGCTGAAGGCTGTTCTGTATGGAGGGAAATGGGGCTAAATTCCTCCAAGCCGGTGTGCAGGAATGATCAAACAGCTACAGGAAACGTTTTTTGCAGTTATTGCTGCTACAGGGGGGGTCACACCAGATACTGAAAGCAAAGGTTCACATACTTTTGCCACTCACTAATATGTAATACTGGATCATTTTCCTCAATAAATAAATGACCAAGTATAATACTTTGTCTAATTTGTTTAAGTGGATTCTCTTTATCTACTTTTAGGACTTGTGTGAAAAATCTGATGATGTTTTAGATCATACTTATGCAGAAATGGATCACAAAGTTCATTAATTGTGTTAATTATATATGACTAGCCCTGATGTAACCTTGTGTGTAATTGAAATTGCCACTGATGCTCATAGCGACGTTAAATAAACCAAATAAACGAACAAACATTTTTCTGTAAAAAATTGCCTGCAGGTTTACCCACAAGACTGAAACAGTCTTGAAATCTAAAGGAAAGACTATCCCAATAATGTATACTTTATTTGTCTGCTTAAATCTTGCTAATTTAGTGGCTAGTTATGTGCAGTTGAGACCAATAAAAGCTTAATATTTAGCAAGTTTGGGTTTGGCCCAGTTTTTGCACAGGAGTGGATATACATGAAACAGGATTGTGACTGATATGGATGTTGACCAGACAGTACTGTAGTCTATTTAGGTTACTGTAATGTACATATAAAGACTATTTTCACAAGAAAACTGCATCCAAATGATACATATATCTGTCAGAGGTACTACTGAAAACACAACTTTTGTTTTCATGGGTCTCAGGAGGTTATAGCAAAAACACAGTATTTAGAGTTTATGGAAATTCACAATAATTACAGAGAATACAGTAATGTACTGTACTGTTAACGATGCGGTCTAGGGAAAAGCTGTAACACTTAAGAGGATGGTATGATGGACCTGATACTTCTGTTTAACTGAAGCCAAAAAAACACTGATAGACAGTATTACGAACAACACGGAAGATCAGTAAGAAACATAGACTCCACAGGTAAATGTGAACCAGTTGATATAGTTACAGGTTAGAGAGAATATACAGGTAGTGGGGGACAAACAAAGGTGTACTACATACACTTACAAACACCATTTAGAGCTTGTTATAAATATTTGGCAGAAAGATACGCGCACAAACATTTACACAACAAAGACCCTAAGAACTTCACCAGAGTTAGAACAGTCTCTAGTCCAAACGTGAGCTAATGAGTAAGGGAGCACATGATTGGTAAGGTAGTGAGCTTTTGAGTGAGTGACAGACTTCTGCTTTTAAACGTAAACTCCCACCTCTGCTCGTGAATCCACAGTGTTGATTGGCTGTTGAGGTGTCCAACTGTTTACAGCCACAGTGCCTGGAGTTAAAAGACAGATTTTTATTTTATTTTATCTTCAATAATTTACTATAATGGTTAAGACCCTTAAAGTGAACGGACGTTGACCGGATAGACTGGTTCACTATCCATATTTAACCCACCTCTTCAAAACATAATGGCCATAAATGAAACAAACATTCATATCCTGGGAACGAACAACCAAAGCCATATTTTCAGTCTAGTATATCTTCTTCTGAGAGCACTGCCTAACTCCTGGTTCTGTGTGACCCCACGTTTGGCTTCTGTGCCAACCAGAATGGTAGTTGATTGATAAGCACTGGCACCATAGGCCAGACTCTTATCGCAGACTGCACTGCTGCCTGTGTAGCTGCCCCATGCTTTCATATGCAGACATCAATGAGGAAATGAAGTCTGTACATGAAAGGTCTTAGCATTTTTATTGTCATAAAATAAAAACTTTAGGGCAACATTTTTATATGTTGGCACTGGATGCCACTTAATAAAGCTGGGATAGTTTCCTTGGAAACCCGCATGGTGCCTTTGCTAGACATGGTGACTTTGTTTGGCTGCCAGAACTGTTGCTGGCACTTTTGTTTTGAAACTGTTGTTTCCTTTTAAAACTGCACGCATTTGAAGTGGCACCTCAATGCCACACCAAAGGGAACTTAGACTGCTAAAAACATAAGCAGTGAAAGAAACAATAATGAACCAAACCAAATGTTCACAGATCCGAGTGAATGCTATCGATGTAGTGAGTCAGAAATGAAGAAAACCAGGAGAGAACGCTCACAGAACTGTAGAAGAATATATTTTCTGGGCAGTCCATATAAAACACCCAAAGCAATTCTGAAATCAGACAGTATTTCTCTGTCAGGGTTGATTAACTGTTTGCCGTTTTGTTCTGGCTTGCAGGTTTTGCGTGGGCGACAAGTTTTTCCTAAAGAACAACATGATCTTGTGTCAGATGGACTATGAGGAGGGCCAGCTCAACGGGAGTTTTGAGACGCAGGTTCAATAGCCTGAGCCCAACGGAGGCAGCAGCAGCCCTCAGCCCACACATATACACTTACATACTCACGCATATGTGTGATGGATGTTCTGCTGCGACCACAAAGAGGAGCGTCTGTCTGCTTGCCTGCAATACTTTTTACAGTAAAAGCCCCATTGGTCCATTAGGACTCTGTTGTAAATGTATTAATTTTTGGCCTTTCTCCTCCCCTGCCCTTCCCAAACACTGAGCAGTTACAAGTTTCAATGTACATTTGTGCCTGCTTAGCTGAGCACTGTATTGCCTGTTATGTTTCTGTGATGTTTGTTTCAGGTTTTATTTCTTTATGATTTTATTCCTCATTCCTCCCTTTTTTGGTGGTATGGCTCCATGGAGGGTAATGTACAGTCTGTTTTCTGTATATATAAACTGGAACAGTTATTTTATGAAATTGTAATGCAATTTTATTACTAGTGTGAATTAAAAAAATTCTTAAATGTTCGTACTTGAACTGTTTTGGTTTTCTAAGTATCCGAGCTTGTAATTAAGCTTGCGAGAGCTTGCGAGAGCTTTTATTTAACAGAAAATACAACAAAAAAGGCATGAAATGGTAATGCAGCAAGTTTTGAGCATGAACAGGAAGGCATGCTTTATGATTAATTAAATAGGGTTTTATGTGGAATAAAGTAATGACTTCAGATGTCGAACTCTTGTTGTGCTAATAAGAGAAGCAGGTGCCATGAAAGAACGGCGCTTTGGGCTTTCAGCTGAGGCCACAGCTCTGCTTTTGGTGAGTCATGCATCTTTCTAATTGCCATCTGATTATGAGCGTGATTTGGCTCGAACGTAGGCATGCTTGCGCATTTCAGATCCGTTTTGAATTGAAACTCTGTGCCCAAGTTTGCTTAAGCTAATTGGAAATGACCATTTTATAGTGACATAGTTTTATTAATCAAAACACAGGAATCTGATTCTAAAAAGTAAAGCATTTCAAAGCACGTGAAGTTATCCGTACACAGAAATAGTTCATTTGAAAACGTATTTGGCGTAAACACATCTCTACATGGGAATTAAAAGAGTTAAGTCTGTCTCTCCCGAGCTTTGTGTTTGAATAGCTTTCATGTACAAAGGATTTGCAATTAAAGGATTGCGACTGAGGTGACACAATCTTTTGTCACATTACTTTTGATTTTCATCTGTAGGTGGTAATTCTTGTTTCTGTGCACCAGGAGCCACAGGAGAGCTGCTTTGCTGAGGCACTGCCATTTAAAGCAATTAGTTTCATTCATTACCAGGGAGAAGCAGTGAGCGAATCAGTCGGGGTCTTTAAGCATATTGAAATTTCATTTGCAGATGTCCAATACTTAGTTAACGAACACAATATAGTGCTAAACTCCGCTCCATAGTTTCGCTAAATGGAGGCTTTTCATGCTATTCACAGGGAAAACTTTTTTTTCCAGGCTACTAAAGAGCTTTCAAAGCTGGATCAGACTTAAAAGGATGCTGAGTAATTAAAAAATAACAAACAAACATGAAGCTGAAGTTTTTGTTTCTTCTTGTTGTTTAGTCTACTGTTGCTTGTTTAGTCTACTGTTGTACACTTCACATTTTCTTAATTTTAATCCAGCTTCCATGCCTGTGTATCTAGAGTTTTACAAGGATTCGTTTAGATCGTCATAAAAATGACATCTTATGACCAGTGTGACTGCTCACATACATAGCATCCACAAATATACAGCCACACTGGACTCCAAATTGTCAACTAATCAAGGAATCAGTTGACGGGTAGTTCAAAAATGCTTCCCAGTTAGTTTGTGTTAATGTGATACCAAATATCCCTCTATAGGGTTCAAATCTGGACTTTGACCAGGTCAAAACATGAACCTGGTAAACTGTAGAAGATTGCCAACTAACGACTAATCTTTTCATAAATTTATGTTTGTGTATAAGAAAGCTAAGTCAAGAAAGCTAAGTGAATTACCCTGTTTCCAACATTATCCCCCAATCAGCTCACTGCAGCAATGAGCAGCGACAAAACAAATAAAGCCTCAGGTCTCTGAAGTACATTTTCTTCATTTTTGCTCATTTTCTGACCAATGATTTGTAATTAGGAGCATTTCAAGCTTTATGTTTTGAAGGTTTAGGTTTGGTCCATTTTTTCTGCCGAGGACTGTAAAGTCGTGCCTCGGGTCTCGACCACCTCTGAACTCCTTCAATTTGGTTCTTGACCCATTTTGACTAGAAAAATTCGTAATTTGCTTGGTACTCTGCGCACTTACTTAAACTCGTATGAGTCAAGCCAAGCAGTGTGACTCATTTCAAACTTGGTGCAAATAAGTCTCCATCGGTCATACAATGGTTAGTTTATAAGTGTCAACCGAAAGGGAAACAGGAATTGAATGCTCCAGAACACAGGCTGCAGTTAGCTATGCTAGCGCCCTGAGTTCATCAATATGTGTTTTGCTATTACTCACTAATTACATGAGATTTTTCAACACTTTATTATAAAATAAGCTTTGTGTTAATTATGTTGGCCATCTGTAGGTTGATGTAAGTGTTTTAAATATTGGCTTACTTATCATTACTTATCAAAGTATCCATTCCATATCTCCACTATTATACAGTAAATACCGCTTTGACAAACACTTGTTAAACTCCTCAGTTCATGATACATTTAACTTATGATGGATTTGTTTTTGGATGCATATAATGCCTTATACAGTTTGGATTTTCTGTGGATTTGGAATGAATTAATTCAATTTACATTTTTTCTTATGGGAAAAATTTGCTTGATGCTCTGTCATTTTCGGTTCTTGACGACAAGTCTTCTGGAAAGAATTAACCACTTGAACCGAGGCACCAATGTATATGTGCAATTGTTTGGTTTCTCTAAGGAAATCATAATTTCAGTATAATTATAAGTAATTTCAGTATATAAGTTTCAGCACCTCTTCAAGTCACATTTGTGTTGTTCTTAAACATAATGCACTCACTGGCCACTTTATTAGGTGCAACTGTTCAACTGCTTGATATTGAAATTATCTAATAAGCCATAACATGGCAGCATCTCAAAGCTACAATTTGCATGGGCTCACCAAAATTGGATAATAGAAGATTGGAAAAACTTGGCTGGTCTGATGAGTCTCGATTTAAGCTGCAGCTTTCAGAGTCAGAATTTGGTATACAAACCATGAAAGCCTGGATCCATCTTGCCTTGTATCAACAGTTCAGGTTGGTGGTGGTGGTGTACTTTCTTGGCACACAGGTGTTCTTTGTATATATATATATATATATATATACAGACATATATGGTGTGGAAAATGGAAGCCAGTTTCGCCAATGAGAACGGAACAATGAGCAGTTGTCCACAGGTAAGACTTAAGACAAATCAGATCTGATGTAAATTCTTTGTCGGTGACATCCCAAATTTGCACACAAAAATCAAATAAAGCCTTGACCTGGTGGTGATTTTCACAGGTTCACACACTGAGTGCGTACATGAATGACTAGTGCATGTGGGACAAACAAGAACTCAAGGTGGTGAACAAAGGCAGCCGAAAAACCACACTAATCTTTTAATGTCTTTCTATACTTGCATCATCGAGACTCTTCTGTGTGCACATGCCCAACACATGCATGTTGACCTTTGCTTTTCGGAAGGCTCACACAGGCCCACAAACACGTACACGTTCTAATTTCCTTCCTAAAATTCCAGGGAGGGAACCTGTGCTGTGGGTGAGATGTGACATTCTGCAAGCGGTTTTCCAGCAGTCAAGCGGACCAACGACATCATTTGCCAACCAATAAATTGTGTACAATGTGCTTTAATTAGAAATTCATTAAAAATTCAGGCTCACCGGCAGGTGCGCAAATAAAGGATTAGCGAGACAGCAATTACACCACATAAGAGTACATTTTAATTACATCTCCAGGATTGATTTACAGAGAAAGACAATCAGGCTGCACATAAGACAGCTGATTGCTCATTTTCTGGAAAAAAAAATAATGAGGAGAAGGGAGCAAACACAAGACAGCATATCACTGCTCCCAAATGAGGCCTTACCTCAGACTCACACATACACATGCATACAGATGTACAAACCACATAGTGACTGTTGGTTGCCCCTTTATGCAAAGTTGTACGTAAGTAATGCAGTAAGGGACGAAACCTGTACAGTAGGCTAATGAATTTGTATGTGTTTTATAACATAAACCGATTTAAAGAATGCTGATACAGATCACCCACACAGACCTTCACTAAATGTAGATTGCTGTGTGCTCTCAAAGTCAGCGTTATTTCTATAGTGCTTTTTTACAATGGAGCATTGTCTCATATCTTCTAATATCTAGGGCCAATCCCAAAAGTGGCAAGGAAAAACTCTCTCAAAAAGGGCGGCTTAGATGGTATATGTAAAATAATAAAAAATGTAACAAAATGATGTAGTTAATAAGCACTAAACAAATATTAAGAGATTGTATATATATATATACACTAAAGTTAATCTACGTTAATCTAAATAGTTTAATCTATGAGTAACAACGAACCGATCGCATTTAAGCATAAATAAAATCCTTCCCAAACATAAGCGAGGACCAAACAAGTCTGATTTTAGAAGGGAATTTAATTCTGAACTTCAGTTGATATCAGACGATTCATATTTAGAATACAGGCTGAACAAATAATAAATATAATGCATACTAAATACATTAATAACTTTACGTCACATCTCCGAAATCGTCTGAGCATTTTTTAATGCAAGCTTTATCTTGACAAACTGACCGCATAGTTGAATTTTAAACAGCTACATTCTCGCCTAAAAACTCTTATAACTTCATTCTGTGACATAATAACAGTATTACTTTAGAAATTCTACATCCAGTTGGGAGTTCTCTCATACGCCATTACCGAGCTGGCAATGCATTGTGGGATATTTCGCTGTTCAAGTCCGCACAAGTCTGCTCCGATGCATCCTCGGTAATATGGGCGGAGCAAGAACACATCCGGGGATTTGGAGCGTACTTGGTTAGAAGCGAACTTAGAAATAGAGACAGTGCTTGGGCTGCGACTGATGATGTTTCACAAGAACACAAGTACAGAGAAGTACGCATATTGAGAAACAGCCTGAGTCTATTCACAAAATGAAAAGATATCTGACTAATCAGATTTATGACTTTCACTACGGGGGCTGGTCCATAATGGTCTAACACCTTCTTGGCATACGGAAGGTGCTACGTATTTGTCATTCATAAATAAACGTCACTGTCTATGTGTATGCTAATTTGGCTAGGTAACATCAAATGACAACTTGCAAGCAAACGTTCAATAATTCAGGAATGTCAATGTCATAGACCATTTTCTGGCAAAGGAGCGGAGGATGGACTTTATCTTCAAATAAACCTAACGGACTGGTGAGTTTTGGTTGTACTTAACGTCTGCCCTGGCATACTGCTACTTTTGTAATTTGTAGTCACATTAGTGGGCTGTTTGTTGGATTACTATTTATAATGCATACAGTAATTTAAAGTCAAGCCTAAGTTGTTGTGGACTGTGCATTAACAATAGGTACGCAAGAAGCACCGGGGGTTGGAGGGGTATGCAGTAGAAGCGGTACTCACTGTATGAACTGCCCGCCACTAGTAGACTGTTTGCAATTACAAATAAAAGTCATATAATTCCACATATAAATCATATAATTCTGCATTACCCATGGCGGGTGACTTTTAATGTAAGCACATTTTAATTTAAAGTGACACATTTATTCACTCTCAGATGAACCTACTCATTGTCGGCTGTACACTGGCGGCAAGCGCTACCCGTGTACTTGCTTTGACTTTGCTTTAAACCAGGGTGACCGAAGCGAGATGGTCCACGTTCTCCACCTCGTAAGAAGCAGCTCTGCTGGAGAGCTTAAAAAATAGCAGCAGAAGCATAAACTTGCCCTCGAAGTGTTTTGCTCATTCTGTGATCTCATTCTTAAATTAAACCAATTTGCCTAGAAATTGGTTTTAAGGTCTGCACAGGGTGTTCTGTGCAATAGCCCCCGCGCCACACGCTTGCACACAGTCACAGAGTCACATTCCTCCTCCCCTCCCACGTCCTTCCCTCGCCGAAAATCATGTTTGACTTTGAAGTGCTAATTTTGGAAGTTTAGCCAGTTTTTTATTTGCTCCTTTGAAATGTATCCTCTAAGCTGCTGCACCAGCAATGAAATATGCAGTCCCTCAACAATGAGGGATAAGTGGCCAAAATGAGAAGCGCCTGCTTCGCTCCCTCTACATTATATAACTGTGAATAATCTGCACGCTGCACTTTTCCTATGGCTCTCGCCGGCGCAATTTATTTCCACTAACATTATGCAGCCTCCCCTCCTCCTCATTTTCCAATCTGCCTGCCTTTCAAGCTCGGTGGGCACTATTTAGAATGCTGATGACAAACAAAAAAGTGGGTTTTCGATGAGGAAAACTGGCCCCGCCATAAACTTGCGAGGTCCAAAACAAGAGGGGCGAAAATAGACTATGCATGTAGTCCATTCAAAGAGACAATGCGTCCAATTTTCAATCAAAAGAGCTGCTCTACCAGACATCTCAAACGAAATCCAATAATGACACGTTCATCTATGGTAGGGCATATCAGTAAACCACAAAACAAATAATGAAATGAAATCGACGTTGGTATTTTCTTTTCTTTTTTTTAATTCTGGCAAATCTAAACATAATAATATTATCCAGCCATAATTGGAAGCCAATTTGTCTCCAAACAAGAAATAGGACCCTTTGTACAGAGGGGGCATGGGACCGGTGAGGTCTATGTCTCTACAGACACCAAGGTGTGTGTGTTTTTCAATATCAGTGCCATTGTGGCAAGAAAATGTCATTATTGCAGTCAGCCTTGGATTGAAGAGGGCCTGAGATCTGAACAATGAGGATGGGCCTTGGTAATGGATGAGCCTTGAATTCCACCTCATAAAGCGCTCTAATGGATGCACGGATGACCTCAATCAAAAACCCCTCTTTTATCCTTCCCCAGCTGTAGATGACAGAATTATATGTTAAAATAAGTTTATCAGATTGGCCGTCCACAAAAGCCCGTGTCTCGGAACACACAAATGCATACCAATAATGTTACAGCAGCCAAAAAAGCCTAGGCAGAGCAAAAAGATTTGGAATGCACCCCCCACACCCTCTGTATGATCCCCAGCCCCATCCGTGCTTTGCCACGGCCCTGTTCCTGGCAATAAATTGCTTTGGTAATCAGCTTTTTGAAAGCTTATTTACTGCTAGGTTTTTTTTCTCCTTCTTTTTTTGTGCTCCTCCGAATGAAATATAAAATTGGATTTCATTAGATGTGCAATTTTCTTTTTCTCATAAAGAAAGGAAAGGGAGAGAGTGAGAGAGAGAAAATCACCTTGTTGGCGATAGAGAGTGGTTTCGGGGCGCAGTGTATATATTACTGTTGATTGAGTTTCTCTCCAGGCTGATGCAGTCCTCTCCTGCTCTAACTACTGATAGAATCATGAGTGCAATGTGAGCCCCGCTCAGAAAGGGAGGCCTCTTTAGAGACATTACATCCTCTTATCCGATAATACACTCTGAAAATGACTGTGCATCATGTCACTGACGTCAAATAGCTAGCCGATCTTGAATCGGGCATCACAGTGACTAACAACTTATCTACGGTTCCTGATTTTCTGATGCTAAAGCTGCTCGTCACAGATGGGCTCAGTAACTTTGATTCCCACCGAAATCTGCTGATTGATTTACCAGATGACTCCCTGGGCTATTGAAAGGATGTGCAATGGCATGCAGTTGTGCACAATTCCATGCTTGCTTTTTTACGGAGAGCTCAAGTGCACATTTTAACTGCGGCTGCACTTTACTGAACAATCTATTGATCACTCTACATTCATATCGCTCCCACCGGCACTTATTTGGATCCTTGTTTAGTTGTCATGTTAATGCGTGTTAATGAAAAGAAGTAGCTGTGAGCAGGCTTTTAGGCTCTACATACCAGGTCCACAACATTTGATATGGTTAGTCTTCCCATAAATAAAGCAGAGAGCCTTTACAAATAGAACAGGATCATGCAGTAGGAGCAAGGTGAAGTGCATGTGCAGTTGTGTGTGTCCCTACAGCCATCCTTTTTAGAACAGCACCATCTGCAGGGTATGTGTTTCCTCAAAGCTCAATAGAAGAATGGAAGAAAGCATTGAAGTTCGCACTAGAGGCAGCTGGAGCTAGACAGGGAAGATTTCTGCTCTGCATGTGTCCTTTCCAGAGCACATGAGAAATGTAATCGCTCAATAAAACCGCTTTATTGAGTTTTGACAGGAGTTGCTCCAGTGCATGGATCTAACCAGTAAGGTGGTCGACCTTGCCAAATACCTACAGTCGAAATCAGAAAAGGTTGGGACGGTATGGAAAGTGAAAAAAAAAAAAAAAGATATTTCATGTTTTTTTTTGTAGTCAACTTCATTTTATTTGTTAATAAACATCCATTCCTGCATTTCAGGCCTACAACATGCAAAAAAAAAGTTTGGACCAGGGCAATTTAGGGCAAGTAGTAAGGTAAAAAATACGAAATAATGATGTGATTTCAAACAGGTGATTGTAAACATGATTTAAAACAAAAGCAGCATCCACGAAAGGCTGAGTCTTTGAGGAACAAAATGGGCAGAGGATCTCCAGTTTATAAAGAAATGCATGAGAAAATTATTGAAATGTTTAAAAAGAATGTTACTCAAACACATTTCTCCCTCTGCAATGCATAATAGCATTGAGTGATTCAAGAAATCTGGAGGGATTTTTTTAAAGGGCAAGGGCACGAGCTGAATGCCTGTGATCTCCTATCCCTCACACTGCATCAAGAGCCGTCATTCATCAATAGCTGATATAACCACATCGGCAAGGGATTACTTTGACAAACCTTTGCACAACAGTAAGGATTTACACTCACAAATGCCACTTAAAACTTTACTGTGCAAAAAAAGAAGCCTTATGTTAACCATGTCTGGAAGCGGCGTTGAGTTCTCTGGGCTGGAGTTATGTAGGATGGCCCATCACACAGTGGAAACATGTATTCCAGATCTTTTTAGGAAAAATGGGTGCTGTGTGCTCCGGACAAAAGACTGTTATCAGCATCTAGCCTAAAAGCCAGGGTCTGCAATGGTACAGCATTGTGTCAGTGTCCTTGGCACTTCTGTGATGGTAGAATTATAGCAGAAAAGTACACTTAGATTTTGGCCGCCTTCAAGAAAACATCTTTTCCAAGGATGTCCATGCATTTCTCAACAAGACAAAGCAAAACCTCATGCTGCACAAAATACCAAGGCATGGTTGCGAAAGAAGAGTCTGCAGTCCAGACCTGTCCCCAATAGACAATGTGTGGGGAATTTTTAAGCGAAAAATGCCACAACAAAAAGTATTGTTGCATACTTTAAGACATTTTTCAGAAAGAATAGGACAAAATAAAACCTGAAACTCTAAATCGCTTGGTATTCTCGATGCCAAAATGTATTTTAAGTGTTGTAAGAAGGAATTTCAGCATTACAGAGTGGTGAATGCTTTACTGTCCCAACTTTTTTTGGAATGTGTTGCAGGCCAGAAACGCAGGAATGGATGTATTATAACATATTAAAAGAAGTTGACCAGACAAAACATGAAATATCTTGGCTTCACACTATCTACAAAGTCAATGTAAGAAACAGGCATTTTTAATTTGCATTTTCCATACCATTCCAACTTTTTCTTATTTGGAGTTGTACTTCATTTTATTTCTGAACTCAAATGTGGTATTAGACAATGATGCTATGTAAGGCACTATATGCACATGGAATAATGCTGTCTAACTACATGTTAAACAGAAAGCCAAGTTCAAAAGTCTGTCCAAAAACACTGAAAGCTGAACTTAACTGGTGTCTTCACAGCCTAGTACACGATAGAATAAGTACTGTGAATGTTAGGAGTACAAGAGAGGAAGGCTAAGGCTGCACTTTGGACATTACTTGATGAAGACAAAAAAAAATCATCTGGCAAGACAGCAAATATGTTTTCCTTGTATAGCAAATGATGGAAATAATAAATAGTGAATATTAAGCTTTAGGATACATTAAGCAGGAAAAACTCACAAGAAGGAGTTGTTGGAATAAAATTAAACTTTATCTGTATTACTGTAATGATGATATATGTAAGTAATTACAATATTACAGTGAAAAGGATAAGTTTTTTGAGGAAAACTGTACAATTGAAATTCTGCTCTAGTTACCCTGTTAGGCTGCCTCTAGCCTGGATACAAGATGAGATACAGTTGGGCATTAGAGGCAAACAACAAATTTCCTTCTGCTAAGCACCTGGAAATGGTCCGGGCAAAGACAGGGATGTGTAGTGAAGATGCCGTCTGTATGGTGGACAACGAAACTGTGGGAGCTGCTCGTGCTTGTTGGCAAATCAATCCTTTCTATTGGTGGTCTGTCTGGGCCGTCCGAAGCCTGTTTGCCATGTGTGTGTGCCCTCACAGAACCACTGCTCCCAAAACCTCCTAACAGCTATGTCAGAACGGCCTACATGACAAACAATTCATCAAATGACTTTCTTGTTTCTCTCAGTCCAATGATGCAGCCCCTATCAAAGTCTGTCTACTAAATAAAACGTCTTTTATTCCATCATAGAAGTATATCTAGCAGTCAACAATCACTCACCAAGAGGTACGCTACCCAAAATTATTTTTATAAGGTAGTGGGGGAAGCACTTTTACCCCCTTTTTTGGCAAGACCAAGTGTCTAATCAGACCACACCTGTAATCATTTACATATCTGCCTGAGACATTTGCAGCAATCCGACATTTCTATCTGGGTGCTTTATTTTGTTATCAATGAGTGTATTTCCTATAATTATACTCAACTGAGATGGCAAGGTATTGGCGCAAGTGGTTAGTGTTGCCAACTCACAGCTCCAGAGATCTGTGTTTCTGAGGTCTGGACTCTCCCTGCATAGAGTTTGCATGTTCTCCTTGTGTCAGTACTCGTGTCGTGGGTTTTCTCTGTGTACTCTGGTTTTCTTCAGAATTTCAAAGACATGCTAGTAGAGGGTCAAATGGTCCCTCTAAAGTGTGTGAAGGTGTGTGTGTTTGTGTGCCCTGCAATAGACTGGCGCCCACTCAAGGGTGGATTCCCACCTTGCACCCTGTGCTGCTGGTTAGGCGTTGGCTCCCAATGACACTCACTTGGATTAAGCAGATATGAAGACAAATGAGTATTTTTTTTTAATGAGTATTTTTCCATGATAGTTTACATAACCCAAATATATTACATAAACCAAAAGGTCCTGTGTATCCTTTTCATCCTTTAGAAAAGGTACAAGTTAAATTTTACTCTCCCAAGCTGTGGTATCTGAATGCTCTTTCTGATGCAATCTGTCCAGAGAAAAGACAAAAGCCATAGCTGCACCAGAACATTTCAGCATATCCAGTTTAAACGCCAAGCCAAATAATTTATATAAATCTGCCAAATAATGTCTATAGATGTAAAATGATCTGGCTAAATTAATTCCATAGCTGTGTCACTATTTTTAAACCATTGCAATTAACCCTGTGTGCTGCATATGTGTCAATATAGCATATTAAAACAATTTCATATTGTCCTGACGTGCATTTTTCTATATTGTTTATAAGTATACACTCACAGATCCGTTTTTTAGGTACACCTCCTTGTTTCTACACTCACTGTCCATTTTTATCAGTTCCACTTCCAAACTTGGTTTTTAAACACCTCAGTGTCACTGCAGGACTGAAAATAGTCAAGTAGTCCACCAAAAATGTGCAGAGGATGACTAACACAAACTGTGCAGCAACAGATGAGCTGCTGTCTCAGACTTTACATCTACAAGGTGGAGAAATATGGTAGATGTGTCTAATGGAGTTCACAGTGAGTGAGCACAGTGTTGAAAAACTCCAGCAGCAGTGCTGTGACTGATCCACTCATACCAGCACAACACACAGTAACACCACCACCATGTCAGTGTTACTGCAGTGCTGAGAATGATCCACCATCCAAATAGTACCTGATCTGTGCTGGTCCTGTGGGGGTCCTGACCATTAGAGAACCGAGTAAAGGAGATTAACAAAGTATTTAGAGAAACAGATGGACCACAGTCTGTAACTGTAGAACTACAAAGTGGACAATAAGAGAGTAGAAACAAAAAGGTGTACTTAATAACGTGGTCAGCAGTGTTGTGCCAGTTCACAGCTTTTCTGAACTAGTTCAAGTTCAGTTCATACATGCTCAAAGTGAACAGTTCACGTTCAAAGTTCACAATTTTAATTCTGAACTAGTTCAAAGTTCAGTTCATTTTACTTTTTTCGTGAGATATTCAAATAAATACTTTTTTTCACACTACAAGTGTAACGTGCGAGGGCGAGGGGAGGAGACGAACGCAGGTTGAACTGAACAGGACATGGGTTTATTGGGGATAACACAAAGGCAATGAAACATAGAAAGTAACCAAACCTAGGAGGCGCGTTAGGGACGCGAGGACGGACGAGAAGCATCCGGGAGCGGTGACGACGAGCGTTTGGGATGCGGCGATGACGTCAATGATCCGCGTCTACCGTCTCAACCGTCCGTGTTTAAGTAGGGGACCTCACAGCTGGAGGCGATCAGTGCGATCGCCGTGAGATCCCCTGATTGGTCCGGGGGACGGCAGATACGGCAGGCGCGGCCGAGTAGCGTGACAGTGGGCGAGCGAGGAAGACGACGAGGCGACGCTTGAGAGCGGAGTCGCCGACGCAAGGCGGCTGAGCAGAGTCGAGCACCAGGCGGCGCTTGAGAGCGGAGTCGAGCACCAGGCGACGCTTGAGAGCGGAGTCGAGCACCAGGCGACGCTTGAGAGCAGGGTCGACAAGGCGACGCTTGAGAGCAGGGTCGACGACGAGAGGCTGCAGAGCGAAGTCGACGACGTGAGGCTGCAGAGCGGAGTCGACGACGGGCCATGCTTGACAGCAGAAACGAGGCGAACGATCTTTGCTTGACAGCAGAGACGAGGCGGCCATGCTTGACAGCAGATAGACGAGGCGGCCATGCTTGACAGCAGAGACGAGGCGACGATGCTTGACAGCAGAGACGAGGCGACGATGCTTGACAGCAGAGACGAGGCGACGATGCTTGACAGCAGAGACGAGGCGACGATGCTTGACAGCAGAGACGAGGCGACGATGCTTGACAGCAGAGACGAGGCGACGATGCTTTACAGCAGAGACGAAGGCGACGATGCTTGACCGCAGAGACGAGGCGACGATGCTTGACAGCAAGAGACGAGGCGACGATTGATTTGACAGTCAGAGACGAGGCGACGATGCTTGACAGCAGAGACGAGGACGCGGCGATGCTTGACAGCAGAGACGAGGACGCGCGATGCTTGACAGCAGAGACGAGGACGCGGCGATGCTTGACAGCAGAGACGAGGCGGCGATGCTTGACAGCAGAGACGAGGCGGCGATGCTTGACAGCCAGAGACGAGGCGGGCAATGCTTGCCAGCAGAGTCGTGGACGACGTGATGCTCGACCAGGGGCAGATTCGTGGACGACGTGATGCTTTGACAGCAAGTCGTGGACGACGTGATGCTTGACAGCAGAGTCGTGGACGACGTGATGCTTGACAGCAGAGTCGTGGACGACGTGAGGCTTGCGAGCAGAGTCCGTGGACGAACGGGATGCTGGAGAGCAGAGGCCGACGACGGGATGCTGGAGAGCAGAGGCGACGACGGGATTCTGGAGAGCAGAGGCGACGACGGACAGCAGAGGCGACGTGGCGACGCCTGACAGCAGAGGCGACGTGGCGACGCCTGACAGCAGAGGCGACGTGGCCGGCGACGCCTGACAGCAGTAGGCGACGTGGCGAACCGCCTGACAGCAGAGGCGACGTGGCGACGCCTGACAGCAGAAGCGACGACTTGGGTCTCCGTGGAGGAGACAGTCACTGAACGGTTTTTTCTCTGGGGTTGCGGCCGTAGAGAAAGGCCTCAGAACGGGGTCTCCGTGGAGGAGACTGTGGCCTTTGGGAAGGCTTTGCTGACGAGGCTGGAGCCTTTGGGAAGGCTTCTTCTGACAAGGCTGGAGCCTTTGGAAGGCTTCTGACAAGGCTGGAGCCTTTGGGAAGGCTTCTGACGAGGCTGGAGCCTTTGAGAAGGCTTCTGACGAGGCTGGAGCCCTTTGAGAAGGCTTCTTGACGAGGCTGGAGCCTTTGGGAAGGCTTCTGACGAGGCTGGAGCCTTTGGGAAGGCTTCTGACGAGGCTGGAGCCTTTGGGAAGGCTTCTTGACGAGGCCTGGAGCCTTGGGGAAGGCTTCTGACGAGGCTGGAGCCTTTGGGAAGGCTTCTGACGAGGGGCTGGAGCCTTTAGGAAGGCTTCTGACGAGGCTGGAGCCCTTAGGAAGGGCTTCTGACGAGGCTGGAGCCTTTAGAAAGGCTTCTGACGAGGCTGGAGCCTTTAGTAAAGGCTTTCTGGTGAGGATTGGAGCCTTTAGAAAAGGCTTTCCGGTGAGGATGGACCCTTTAGAAAGGCTTCTGGTGAGGATGGAGCCTTTAGAAAGGCTTTCTGGTGAGTATGGAGCCTTTGGAAAGGCTTCTGAGGAAGGAGGGATGGAGCCTTTAGAAAGGGCTTCTGGTTGAGGCTGGGAGCCCTTTAAAAAGGCTTCTGTATGAGGGATGGAGCCTTTGGAAAGGCTTCTGAGGAGGATGGCGCCTTTGGAAAGGCTTCTGAGGAGGATGGAGCCTTTGGAAAGGCTTCTGGTGCCCTGGGGGCAGCCACTGGAACAGCAGAACGTCCTGGGATGGAGCCTTCGGAACGGCTTCCTGATGAGGATTGAGCCTTTGGAAAGGCTTTCTGAGGAGGATGGAGCCTTTGGAAAGGCCTTCTGGTTGCCCGGGGGGCAAGCCACTGGCACAGCAGACCGTCCTGGGGCAGCCACTGGAACTGCAGACACCCTGGAGGCAGCCACCGGAAACTGCAGACGTCCTGGGGGCAGCCACTGGAAACTGCAGACGTCCTGGGGGCAAGCCACTGGCACCAACATCCGGGACGCGTGAGTGGGCACGAGCGAGAGTGATGTGACCGTCCGTGTCCCAAACGAACGCAGTGCGGGTGTAGGTGTCGAGGAAGCTGACTGAGCGGTCCACTAATCGACTCTTAAGGGGTTCTGCAGCGAGGTTAGCATGATTAGGAATCGAACATCGAAGAATTTAGCGGTTCTGGAGCAAGTAGAGTCGATCGTAATCGCCTAACGCCAGGGGGGACAAGGAAAGAACTGAAAAAAAGCTGTTAAAGGTTTTGGGGTTTCTAACCCCCCCACCCCTTTTCCACCTTTACCACCCAATGTCCGTCCGTTTTGTGTTGGCACCCCCTCCCCTTGTTTCCCCCCCGTCCTCTTTGTCATCCCCCCTGTTTGCCCCCCCCCTTTTTTTTTTCCCCCCTCTTCTTTCCCCAAGCCGGTGAAAACACCCCCCTCTTTTTCTCATTCTTTTTTTCTAGCGATTGGAAGGCACGAACGCCAGGAACTAGGGGTTCTGGAGTGAGATTAGAGCGATTTGGAATCACGAACGCCAGGAACTAGAGGTTCTGATGCGTGTTTGGAGCGATTGGAAGCACGAACGTCGAGAACTAAAGGATCGGGCAAAAACAAGAGCGACTAAGAATGTAATTGTCGGCAGGCAGATCGCTTTGATGCCTGGTTATGGGCGGTCCCGGCTGGTGGTAAGCTGGGGATCCAGCACCTTACCAACCAGTGCAGACCGGACAGGGCGAACGGGTTCTGCAGGGCTGGAACCCACAGCGTCGATGCCCTGGGCTTCCCATGAGGAGCCAAAAGCCGAACTCCATGGGCTCCCCTTCTCCTCCAGGAATAGGTCTATGGTAACCCGTCCCGGAGCACCGGCCACATGTGGGTGGCCCAAACCAGGGCTTCACCTCCCAGGTGGAGAAACAAAAAGGAAACCTTTTCAACTCCGAGTCAAAAGGAAAACATCAAAGTACGACCTGCACTGCACCACAAATGGCAGCGGGGCAGGATCGTCGCCGTATAAACGGCCGAGGGAAACAAAAACCCCTCAACGTGAACCTGCTATAGGGTAAAAGGAGGGAGGTAAAAGGGGGGGTGTGGGCCAGCAGGAGGGCAGGATCGCCGTCAGAAAACGGCCGAGGGAAACAAAACCTCACTGAACCTGCCATCTCCATTACAGGCGGATCATTCTGTAACGTGCGAGGGTGAGGGGAGGAGACGAATTCAGGTTTGAACTGAACAGGACATGGGTTTATTGGGGATAACACAAAGGCAATGAAACATAGAAAGTAACCAAACCTAGGAGGCGCGTTTAGGGACGCGAGGACGGACGAGAAGCATCCGGGAGCTTGTGACGACGAGCGTTTGGGACGCGGCGATGACGTCAATGATCCGCGTCTTACCGTCCTCAAACCGTCCGTGTTTAAGTAGGGGACCTCACGCTGGAGGCGATCAGTGCGATCGCCGTGAGATCCCCTGATTGGTCCGGGAGACGGCAAGATACGGCAGGCGCGGCCGAGTAGCGGACAACAAGCTAGAAATCACTATACGTTCTTTGGAAACTGCTCATGGTAGACATTTTGCTCACGACACTGCAATTGGTTACGCGGCGTTGCTATTCCTACCCCGCCTCTGCTGCATTCATCACGGGTAAGTCGTGCGGAAGCCAGTATGTTATTAACTAGCCAGTATATGTTAACTAGTCTCAGCCGGGACACTACGTCGCCCGCAATGCATTGCGCACACAATGTCAAAACCATTTCTGTCTGGTGATACATGATTTAAGCGGCACCAGCGAGAATACAGGAGGGAGGAACTTTCTCTCGTTGCGTTTCAAAAGAGAAAACAGATGTCACTCAGTTTTCAATGGAAAACAAATTCCAACGTTCATTTACAGTGATGTCTGTCGTTCATGACACATAATGTGAACTAATTCACGTTCAAGTTCTTTATTAAAAATAAGTTCAACGTTCACGAAAAAATGAGCGTGTTCAATGAACGCGTTCTTTTGAACTCGTTCACGCACTACACTGGTGGTCAGTGAGTATATATAAACTGAATTTCATTAATCCCTCATGATTTTTTTGTATACGCATGTCAACTCTCGAGTGATCCAATCAGATCTCGTTATCTAGAAAAGGTCTGTCAGCTTTCTCACTGGCGACTAGGTTTAAATTTAATATTGCAATACCTAACATCATCTGGACAACAAACCAAACAACAGCATATGTAAATCAAGAGACAAGAAAATCATGCAGCAGTATAGAGTACTGTGCAAAAGTATTTGGCCACCATTACATTTGACATACAATTGTTTTAGAAATGGTATGATGACATATAATTATTTCTCTGTCTCTTTATTGGAATACAGCCAGAAAATACAGAACATTTATATGCAGTATTAAAAAAAATTTGAAAACCGGATTCTATAGGCTACAGTGGCAAGTACAATATTTCGTGTGACCTCCCCTTACACTTGAGCAATAGCAGAATGTGGCAGCTTCATCAGGATGCCAAGTTGACCCCTCTACAGGAATGGTCAGGAATCGTATTTTTTGGAAGAGTAGCAGCCAAGAAGCCTTTTCACCCTGTTTCTGCTTTTTATAAAGAAACAGGGTGAAAAGGCTAAGATATGCTAAAGCTCACAAAGATTGGAATGAAAATCAGTGGTAAATTGTCGACAATATGTTATATATGGTCATTATACCATTACTAAAACAACAACTTTAATGATGGCCTAAGACTTTTGCACAGTATTGTACATCCAAGCATCTCACAACAATGTGTTTGACTAAACTCTGGCTGATCCCGTGCTGATCTCTGCAGTTTCCATTGTCAGAAGAGGACAACAAGAGAAACTGCTGAAGCTTTAATGACAATTCGGTCTATCTAACAATAACTTTGATTGATACAAGGTTTACCGTCAGTGTCATCTCCACTGAAACACCAAAATATAAGTCAGACGTGTTTCCCCATAAGTGTCATTTAGGTACAGTAATAAGGAAACTGATTAGCATCAGCAGTGTTAAGGGAGAGCAGAATGTGAAGCTTCAGTGCGACATATGAAGATGTAAGATTTTGCAGTACTGTTTTGTTTAATGAAGTTTTGCAGTAGCTGAACTCTAAGGTGTGTTCAAAGCAAATTAGATCTTAGTGGAATGTACATACTGTCTTTTTAAATATACAGCATACTTTATGTCATATAGAAATAATTAATTGAGACAGGTTGCCATCTGCATTTCTATACAGTAATGTTGTATGCATTTGGTTGATGTCAAATTTGGGATACAGTCCAACAGTTTGTATTTCTATGCTGATTAATCACAAAAACGTCCTTCAATTTAAATACTCTTTAATTTGTGAGGAGAAAACTTCTAGGCATTTATATATCAGGCACTTTATAAATCATGTTCATGTCCGACTGTCATGCAGGATTGTTCTTCTAAGTGAATGCTCCATCCAGGACCAGGCCATTCGCCTGCTCATTTCATTTTTGCACCAGTGCCCTCCCTGGTGCCTCAAGATAAAAAATTGATTCCAGTAAATTCTCACCTGAGATCCATCACAGCGAAAAGGCTTTTAAAGGTCACACATGTAATAAGTTCCGATAGTCTCAGTCACTCAGATAATGGGCCTTTAGACCACGGCGCAATGCTGCTATATAGAAATAATGGAGTAATCTGTGGACCATTCAACTCAATAGGGGCCTGAGCACCAGTGGCAACCGGATAGGCTGGATGTTGGGCATGTGCTAAGGAAAGAGCATTGACCGATAGAGGAAGAGCTTGTATTCCCTTACTGTCATATTTACGGCGCAGACATTTCAATTCATGTAAATTTTATATGCCTTGTACAGGCCAGAGTCAACCCCCAGACTCCAAACAGCGAGAAATTAGCAAAAGGGAAAATTTGCTAATGATGAGCTCTCTGATTATTGCCCTTGCAAATGAATTAGCTTCTCATTATGCACCCAGTATGGTCACAAATCACTTTCATAATCAAATGGAAAGTGTAGTGTGATTGCTTTGAATTAAATCATTGTGCAATGATACATTCCATTTTATGCTAACTGGGGGAAATAAACTCATTCTGAAATGGGTCTGTAATTGAAAATGTTATGTCATGACTCTGTCTGAACAATGCCAAAGTAAAGCTCCAGCATATGAGGTGAGCCTCCATTTTAATTTTGTTTTTTTTTTCTAATTCATTCAGACCTCACATAGCCCATGTGACTGAAAAGCAAGGCTCAGTTCATGCGTTTTTTTAATATTTTTCCATAGTATTTTTCCAGTAATTTTAATGCAAAGACAGGGAAGAGTTTTGGCGTTTCAAATTTATAGAATTGAATACTGTGCAGGAAAATGTCTTATTTATATATATATAGTTAGCCACTGATTGTGCAAGTTCTCCTACTTAGAAAGATGAGAGAGGTCTGTAATTTTCATCATAGGTACACTTCAATTATGAGAGACAAGATGAGAAAACAAATTTAATTTTGAATTTAATTGTAAATTATGGTGGAAAATAAGTATTTGGTCAGTAACAAAAGTTCAACTCAATACTTTGTAACATAACCTTTGTTGGCAATGACAAAGGTCTCATGAAAAACACAGTACAGATCTCCACTGGGAAAGAGCTATTGTGAATAAATTGTGAATCGAGATTCAGCTGGAAGGACTCAAATCATAAGTTATATAAGTATATTAATTATATATCATAAGTATATATATATATATATATATATATATATATATATATATATATATGTGTGTGTGTGTTCATTATATGTTTATTTTTATTTGTTTATATGGCGACTAATGTAGAAGTATATTCCTTGGTAACTTGACCAATCACTATGCATTTGCTTCACTTATGTCTGGACCAATCAACACATACATACAGTACAGTGGTGCTTGAAAGTCTGTGAAACCATTTAGAGTTTTCTATATTTCTGCATACATACAGGGTATTTAGTCACCCACTGATTGTGCAAGTTCTCCTACTTAGAAAGATGAGAGAGGTCTATAATTTTCATCATAGGTACACTTCAATTATGAGAGAAAACATGAGAAAAAAATCCAGGAAAACACCAGGAAGAAAATTGTAAACCTACAACAAGCTGGGAAGAGTGAATCTACAATAGGCAAGCAGGTTGGTGTGAATAAATCAACTGTGGGAGCAATTGTAAAAAAATGGAAGACATACAAGACAATTGATAATCTCCCTCAATCTGGGGCTCCACACAAGATCTCATCCCGTGGGGTCAAAATGAATCCCAGAACTACACAGTGGGACCTAATGCATGACCTGCAGAGAGCTGGGACCAAAGTAACAAAGTCTACACACTATGCCAAGAGGGACTCAGATTCTGCAGTGCCAGGTGTCCCCCCCCCTGCTTAACCCAGTATATGTCCAGGCCCATCTGAAGTTTGCCAAAGATGGATGATCCAGAAGAGGATTGGTAGAAAATCATGTGGTCAGATGAAACCAAAATAGAAAATTTGGTAAAAACTCAACTCGTTGTGTTTGGAGGAAGAAGAATGTGGAGTTGCATCCCAAGAACACCATACCTACTGTGAAGCATGGGGGTCGAAACATCATGCAAAGGGGACAGGGCGACTGATCCGTGTT
The DNA here is from genome assembly GCA_025084515.1 of Ancistrus triradiatus. Lineage (NCBI taxonomy): Eukaryota > Metazoa > Chordata > Actinopteri > Siluriformes > Loricariidae > Ancistrus > Ancistrus triradiatus. The sequence goes on from JAJAGP010001000.1 coordinate 152,589, forward strand.
AAGGGAACAATGAACGGGGCCATGTAACTATTACAGTTTGCCATATTAACAGCGAATGGCGAACCGTATAAACAAAAAATACGGCGTTGGGACCCAAGTGCAGTTAGCTCCAGATGGTAATAATAACCCAAATATAAATAAATAAAAGAAAGTAAAAAACCTGAAGGGATAAATAACTAATAAAACTAAATAAAAGAAAGTGCACGGCGTAAGCGTACAGCGCCGCTATTCAGCGTGTGCTTACAGCGTGTCTCCACTGCGTCAATGGCATGCCGTACAAACCACAACAAAGAACGGCCGCGGGAGTGTGGCACGGACACGGGGAGCATGAGGCTAGTAAGCTCTGCGTCCTCTTCAAAGCGCGATCGGGGGATTAAAGGGTTTACCCCGATCATGGCGAGGGAGGGGCGACGGCCTGAGCGTGGAGAGCGAGGACCAGGAGCCAGGCAAAATAAAAGCAAAAATAAGCAAAGGTTGACCCTACACTGTCTAGGGCCCTAACTTACCTGGGCTACCTCTAAGCAGCCACCGTCTGGAGACCTTGTCGCCTTCAGATGTACCGCTGTCCCTAAGAAAATAAAGAACAAAAGAAATGGACGAATGTCTGGAATGCCGTAAAGAGGCAGAGCGAGAGTGTCTGTGCATCAGGCTGAGCCGGGAGCATGTGGAATGTAGCGACACCATGCAAGCCACAAAAGTATGCTTATGTGGACTCAGCAACAGGTGTCGCCACTTTACTATAATAAGCTCGGGAAGGACTGACGCATGCGCGATCACGCTGCTGCTGCTCACACCGCCAAACCGGGTCAACTACTGGCCAGAGAATGACCCCTGACAGTACCTCCCCTAGCCTGTCTCACACACTCATTGTTGAATGTATGGCACACAGGGAGTCGCCAGTAAGCCAGAATGGCCCTGAAATAGAGGCTGAAGAGGAGGGCGAGGCAGGACAAGCCAAATACAAGGCTTGGTAAGGGCTCGAGGCCCCAGCCGGCCGGCTCTGGGGCGGAGCTTGGCGCTGGCGGCTCAGGGGTGGAGCTCAGCACAGGTGGCTCAGGGGCAGAGCTCGGCGCTGGCAGCTCAGGGGCAAAGCTTGGCCCAGCGAGACTCGCGAAGAAGGTCGGTGCAAGACGTCTGGCCAGGCAGACGACAGAACATGGCCATGGCAGCAATGCTCAGTTGCAGCGCTGGGTGGCGCTAAAGGCCAAAATATGGGGGTAACGGGCATGGCGAGCTCTCGTACGAGGCTAGGCGATGCTAAGTGCCCAAGTATGGGGCCAACGGGCACGGCAAGCTTGGGAACAGAGCTTAACTGCTTAGATTCGGAGCTAGGCAGCGCTAAGTAACCAAGTATGGGGCTAACGAACGCGGCGAGCTCTTGTACGAGGCTAGCCAGCGCTAAATTATTGAGCGTAATTGCTCAGGTTCGGAGCTAGGCGGTGCTAAGTGACCAAGTACGGGACTAACGGGCACGGCGAGCTCCGGAACAGAGCTTATAAGCGCGGCGAGCCCAGGGTCAGAGCTAGGTGGCGCTGAATGCTCGATTATAGAGCTTAAAGGCACGGCATGCTTGAGTGCAGGGCTAGGCGGTGCTACATGCCCAAATGTGGAGCTTAAATGCTCGGATATGGAGTGTTCCAGCCGAGGAGGAAGTGACTCACTGCTGCTAGGTCCCAACCTCTCCCTAACCCGCCTTTTAATGTGGACTTTGGCCTGGGTGGCCAGGTCGAAACGTTCGGCCAGGGAAGCAAGGGTTGGGAGTAAAAGCAGCTCAGGGTCAACTTCCTCCTTAAGACCCTGTTTAAAATAATAAATGAGGGCAGGCTCATTAAAGTTGTTCGCCTCAGCCAGGGCATGGAACTCAGCCACATATTCCTGCACCCCCGGGAACCTTGAAGAATATTAAAAATGCTGAGCGGTTTCGGGGTCCAGGTAGGTAGTGGGCACATCCAGCACTACCTGAACCCCAGATGGACTCTGGTAGTTACTGCGGGGAGGGCTGGGCAATTTGGGAGGGTTGGAGTGACTCACAGGATCTGTGACCCGGCCGTAGTCACAGAATAGCCTCCCAAAAGCCAGTCGAGACCCGGGTAAAGAAACCCGCCGACCGCAGTGACTGGGGACCTCCAAATTGGAGGTCCAGGAGATAACACTGAGTCCCCTATTCGGTCGCTGCATTCTATTACGGTTCGCCATATTAAAAATGAATGGCAAATCGTGTAAACAAAAAATAAGGGATTGGGACCCAACTGCACTAGCTCATGGTAATAATAACCAAAATATAAATAAAGAAAAGAAAGAAAAACAAAAGAAAGTGCACGCCGCAAGCATACGGTGGTGCTATTCAGCGTGCCCTTATGGCGTGCCTTCGCTGTGCCAATGGCACTTCGGGCATAGTGCGCGGATGCCTGAGCAGAGCTTCTGCAAACACGTGCCGCACAAACCATGACAAAAAACGCCCGCGGGAGTGTGGCACGGATGCGGGGAGCAAAGAGGACAAGGCTAGCAAGTTCTGCGTCCTCTTCAAAGAGCAATCTGGGTAAACTCTTTTAATCCCCCGATCGCGCTTTGAAGAGGATGGCGCGAGAGGGGGCGACGGTGTGAGCGCGGAGACAGTGAAAACAGCCAGAGGAGCCAGGCAAAATAAAAGTAAAAATAAACAAAGGCTGACCCTACCCTGTCTAGGACCCTAACTTATCTGGGCTAGCCCTAAGCAGCCCCCGTCTGGAGACCTTGGTGCCCTTCAGACGTACCGCTGTCACACAAAAAAACAAAAAAAAAAAAACAAATGGACAAATGTCCGGAACGCCGTAAAGAGGCAAATAGTGAGCAAATAGAGAATAGTGAGCACGTCTGTGCATCAGGCTGAGCCGGGAGCATGTGGAATGTAGTGACACCATGCGAGCCACAAAGGTGTACTTATATGGGCTCAGCAACAGGTGTTGCCACTTTACTATAAGAAGCCCTTCCCGGGCTGATGCACACGCGATCGCGCTGCTGCTGCTCACGCCTCCAAACCGGGTCAACGTTTCCCTGACAGTATTGTGAGATTTTAAGCCAAAACCTCCTTCCATCAGTGACAGCATTGAAGATGGAACGTGGCTGGGTCTTCTAGCATGACAATGATCCCAAACACACTGCTCGAGCAATGAAGGAGTGGCTCCGTAAAAAGCATTTCAAGGTCCTAGAGTGGCCTAGCCAGTCTCCAGACCTCAACCCATAGAAAATTTGTAGAGAGAGTTGAAAGTCCGTGTTGCCCCAAAACATCACTGCTCTAGAGGAGATCTGCATGGAGGAATGGGCCAAAATACCAGCTACAGTGTGTGCCAACCTGGTGAGAACTTACAGGAAACGTTGACCTCTGTCATTGCCAGCAAAGGTTATGTTACCAAAGTATTGAGTTGAATGTTTGTTATTGACCAAATACTTATTTTCCACCATAATTTAAAAAAAAAATTCTTTAAAAAAAATATTAACAAGGTGATTTCTGGATTTTTTTTTCTTCAATTTTAGTTGAAGTGTACCTATGACAAAATTTACAAGACCTCTCTCATCTTTCTAAGTAATGTATGTGAACCTTTGCATTCAGTATATGGTGTGACCCCCCCATGTCATGGACAGATGTCCTGATATTTTCCTTTAGATGTCTATGATAACATTCAGAATCATTGTTTCCATCAATGATGGCCAGATGCAGCAAAACGGACCCCAATCATGATACTATCACCACAGATGGGGATAAGGTTCTTATGCTGGAATGCAGTGTTTTCCTTTCTCCAAAAACAGAACACTTTTCTTTTAAACCAAAAAAGTTCTATTTTTGTCTCAATCCGTCAAAAAAACATTTCTTCCAATAGCTTCTGACTTGTCCATGTGATCTTCAGCAAAATGAAGACAAGCAGCAAATGTTCTTTTGGAGAGCAGTGGTTTTCTCCTTGCAACCCTGACATGCAGACCATTGTTATTCAGTGTTCTTCTGATGGTGGACTCATGAACATTAACATTAGCCCAATGTGAATCTTTGTTGGTCAACCAGGAGGTGGTAACAATGGTCTTGAACTTTCTCCCTTTGTACACAATTTGTGTCTGACTGTGGATTGGTGGAGTCCAAAACTCTTTAGAGATGGTTTTATTAGCCTTTTCTAGCCTGATGAGAATCACAACTCTTTTTTGGAGATCCTCAGAAATCTCCTGTGTTTGTGCCAAGATACAGTTCCACAAAACGTGTGTTGTGAAAGAGAAGACTTGATAGATCCCTGGCCTTTAAATAAAACAGGGTCCCCACTCACAACCCTGATTGTCATCCATTGACTGAAAAACACCTGACTCTAATTTCACCTTCAAATTAGCTGCTAAATCCCTAGATGTCACAAACTTTTTTGCCACTCACTAATATGTAATAGTTGATCATTTTCCTCAATAAAAAGAAAGGACCAAGTATATATTTTTGTCTCATTAGTTTTAACTGGTTCTCTTATCTGCTTTAGGACTTGTGTGAAAATCTGATGATGTTTTAGGTCATATTTATGCAGAAATATAAAACATTCTAAAGAGGTTCACAAACTTTCAAGCACCACTGTATGTCACTCAGGGTTTCTACGCACTGAAGAAAAGATTTAACCTTGAAGTAGAAGCTGTAAACAGCCCTCTTGTGCTAAAGCGTGAGGTACAGTGGTGCTTGAAAATGTGTGAACTTTCAGAATTTTCTGTTTTTTTTCTGCATAAATATGACCTAAAACATCATCAAGTTTTCACACAAGTCCATAAAAGTAGATAAAGAGAACCCAGTTAAACAAATGAAACACAATTATTAACTTGGTCATTTATTTTTTTCAGGAAAATTGTCCACTATTACATATTAGTGAGTGGCAAAAGTATGTCAACCCTTTGCTTTCAGTATCTGGTGTGACCCCCTGTGCAGCAATAACTGCAACTAAAACGTTCCTGTAACTGTTGATCAGTCCTGCACACCGGCTTGGAGGAATTTTAGCCCATTCTTCCGTACAGAACAGCTTCAACTCTGAGATGTTGGTGGGTTTCCTCACATTAGCTGCTTGCTTCAGGACCTTCCACAACATTTCGATTGGATTAAGGTCAGGACTTCAACTTGGCCATTCAAAAACATTAACTTTATTCTTATTTAACCATTCTTTGGTAGAACGACTTGTGTGCTTAGGGTCGTTGTCTTGCTGCATGACCCACCTTCTCTTGAGATTCAGTTCATGGACAGATGTCCTCACATTTTCCTTTATAATTCTGTGATATAATTCAGAATTCATTGTTCCTTCACTGATGGCAAGCCGTCCTGGCCCAGATGCAGCAAAAAAACAGACCCAAACCATGATACTACCACCACCATGTTTCACAGATGGGATAAGGTTCTTATGCTGGAATGCAGTGTTTTCCTTTCTCCAAACATAACACTTTTCTTTTAAACCAAAAAGTTCTATTTTAGTCTCATCCATCCACAAAACATTCTTCCAATAGCCTTCTGGCTTGTCCACGTGATCTTTAGCAAACTCCAGACGAGCAGCAATGTTCGTTTTGGAGAGCTGTGGCTTTCTCCTTGCAACCCTGCCATGCACACCATTGTTGATCAGTGTTCTTCTGATGGTGGACTCATGAACATAAACATTAGCTAATGTGAGAGAGGCCTTCAGTTGCTTAGAAGTTACCCTGGGGTCCTTTGTGACCTCGCCAACTATTACACACCTTGCTCTTGGAGTGATCTTTGTTGGTCGACCACTCCTGGGGAGGGTAACAATGGTCATGAATTTCCTCCATTTGTACACAATCTGTCTGACTGTGGATTGGTGGAGTCCTCTTGAGAGATGGTTTTGTAACCTTTTCCAGCCTGATGAGCATCAACAACTCTTTCTGAGGTTCTCATAAATTTCCATGAAATTTCCATGATACACTTCCACAAACGTGTTGTGAAGAGCAGACTTTGATAGATCCCTGTTCTTTAAATAAAACAGGGTGCCCACTCGCACCTGATTGTCATCCCATTGACTGAAAACACCTGACTCTAATTTCACCTTCAAATTAACTGCTAATCCTAGAGGTTCACATACTTTTTGCCACTCACTAATATGTAATATTGGATCATTTCCTCAATAAACAAATGACCAAGTATTAATATTTTTGTCTCATTAGTTTAACTGGGTTCTCTTATCGACTTTTTGTGTGAAAATCTGATGATGGTTTAGATCATATTTATGCAGAAATATAAAAATTTCTAAAGGCTTCACAAACTTTCAAGCATCACTGGTAACTCACATATTTAGGGGGGGCATATTAAAGGGCCAAGCTTGTTGTCCATCAGAGACACTGCCCCCCCCCCCGAACCACCTCTCTAAACAAAACCCTCAACTTTAACCACTACGTCTTATCACCCACATTTTCCCTCTGTATCATGTTTCTCTACTTCAAGTGCATGTTAAGTGACATGTTTAAAAATTAAAAGAGAATATACACACCAGATAGACCTTTCCATGCAGGTTATAAGGAGCTATTGCAAGAGCAGACAGAAGAAAGACGCACATTGTAATTGATTGTTCCTGAAGATTACCTTTCTACAAGCAGGTGTCTGATGATTGTGGAAGCACATTTGACTGCTGGAGGTGCTGCATGGAAGAAAGTGTTGCTTTCAGCATTGCACGTCCCTGCTGACACACAGCTCGCCAAAACAATTACTGTGCTTTTGTTGTTTTGTCTCCAGACCCCAGCTAGCCTAGCTAGGGCTTCAGGACTCCCTCTTTGTCACGCTAAAACGCAATCCTCCTCCAAGCTGTGGCAATTATGGCTGCATCTATTGACACCTCTTTCATGGGATCTTACATCACTGGCAGATGCATCGTTCCCCATTCCCCCAATACTCCCCCAACCTGGTTGCTAAGAACTCTGACAAACTGTCACGAAGCCAGCAGCTTGCTCCATGGAAATTAAGCAATTCAAATAATGCCACATAGTTGACCAGCATCAGTTTTTGAGCTTTATAGCCAGAGTTAGTGGTTTACAACATGTACAGCATTGGTTAGCTGTGGTGAATGCTGAATGTTGGTCATTTGGCAAGACAAAAGTTGGTTCAGAGTTTAAGCAGAAAGTACACCAAAATATTGACAGCAAATTGAACGAGGAAACTTGTTTCCAAGGAAAAACTACAGGAAGGAGACAGAATTGGCTTCCTTTCCATTAAAGAAAACAGTGAATTTAGTCAAATTGTTCATAGATTTCATTGACAGGTTGTTTATTTTCTAAGTGTAGCATACAATTTTAACATTAATTCTCATTAATCAAACAGTCAAACAGGTTAAAATATTTAGGGGTATGATTTGTGATAGGAGCCAGGATCTAATGACACTAGTAGTGTTGTAGTACTCGAGACAATAAACGAGAGTTGCACTCAGTCTCGCCTCAGGCTTAGATGGACTTGGAAATTGTTGTTGAGACCAGCCGAGTCCAGTGCACCTGTGTAACGTTACTTATAACCAGAACTTTTTCTAGCATTACTGATTATCAACAATCCATTCAAACAGAATAAATCAGTCTTTTCTCTACAGGAGTAAACAAAATCTGCACTCAGATTGGCTAACAGGGAAAAACAAGTTACTGCTCTTCTCATTCAGTATCCAATCAATGAACACGCTTTATTTTGAATCATCTGATGTTAAAATTGCTATTGGGCATTACTTAGATAGTATAGTGTAGGGTAGTTTTCATTTGAGGGCACATTGAAATGTTATTATTATGTTTTCCCATTAAATAATAAAAATGGAGAGAATGGATTTTGTTAGCTATATTCAGTTGACTTTAAAATTGGTGGCTTCTGATTAAGTTTGAGATAAGAAGGGAAACAGAATTTGACTATAATCTATTATTTATTAATATATTTCATGTACAATGAATGATAATGAATGTAAAGCTAATTACAAACTAATTTTAATTCATTTTAATTAACTAATTAAATTTTTTCTATTTAATTCTTTTTATTCTTATTTGATGAAAAAAGCTTTATCTGATCTTGGGTCTCTGTCTTGACTCTTGACTCATAACTACAACTCTGGGCAATTGTCAAACACCTAATGCATATCTTTGGAATTGCCGACATGGTGGTGCTGGTACACATTCCTAAGACGTGTGTTAGATTAATTAATGTTTAGCACTGTTGCCCCACAGCTCTGAGATCCCTGGTTTGATTCTGACCCAGAGCTCCACCTGTGTGGAGTTTGCATGTTCTTCCTGTGTTCACGTGGGTTTTCTCCAGGTACCCTGGATGCCTCTCACATTCCAAAGACATGTGTGTTAGGTTAATTAATGTTTCCAAAGTGCCCCTTACTATGTGTGTGAGTGTATGTCCCCTACGATGGATTGGCGTCCTGTCTAGGGTTGTTCCTGCCTTGTGCCCTTTGTCGCCGGCTGGGCACCGACTCTCCCACGACCCTGGCTAGGATAAGCAGATGGGACAATGAATGAATGAGCGCTTTAGGAACGTGGGAATACCTGGAGAGAACCCACATGGATACCAAGAGGACATTTAAATACCATACAGGGATAGTCAGTGATCGAGACTGAACCAGGCAAATTTGAAGCTGTGTGACAACCAGAATAATCACTTGCGCCAACAAATAGATTAAAATTAAAAAATGGACAAAAACAAATGACACACATTTCTACTGAAAACAGGTTTGTGTGCAAGCAGACAGCATCTAGCTGATGCACTGTGGAGGAGATATATGAACCCATGCTGCTGTGGGCACAGAAACTTTGCAACCTTTTTGGTGACAGGTTTTATAAGCCTAATGCAGTTTGTGATGTATAGCATAATAACCCAGTGTATGACTGTAGGGCCTTGCTCTTAATATCGAGTGGCTTGTGTATCAGGCGAAATTATTGTAATGAGACCCAATTTCCATACAACAGCAAAATGAGTTCATTATTCTGTGTTATTTTGGTGGGAGTAGCCAAAAGAAATTGATGGCTCTCTTTGGAAGAAATTCAATTCCACACATAAATAAAATTAGGTAAAGTTGTGGAGAGCAAAAAATGCAATAATAATTAGATAGTAGTTAACAAAAGGTCTTCGTCTCATGATTCTTTATGTCATCTTTCGAGCCGAGGTGGGCTTGTCTAAGATTTTCTTATTAGGTAGATAACTACTTCTATAAATGTACTAATGAACAGTATATAAGGATAAACAATATATACAAGAACAGCTAAAAATGTTTCATAACGTATCTGAATTTGAATTATGGCAAGTACTATTATCAGTTTGCCATTATTATTAGCTGTTCAACCCAAGCACCTTACCTATCAATAAGTCACAAGGCACTAGCAAAGGTCCAGCTTTGTCACTTACACTCTAACACAAGTGATCCCACACAGATCTGCCTGTATTGTTTGAGATTATCTTTTCTGTTCCTAATTGAATTTATTTCTTTCAAGGTAACCTTCATAACTGCCACACATATTCTTGTAGTCAGAGCACTATTCACACTCCCCATTGAGAGTTCTGCTTCGTTGTATCCTCTTCATCAGGTGATAATACTATCTATCATCTGCAGCTGTCGTTACTCATTTAAAGCCTGCACAAGATCCTCAGAGTGATGCAGCCAACTGTAACCTTGCTGATTGCTGTTTTGTAATCCAACACCTCACCACATACATTTACACGATGGAAATTGTAGGCCCTTTTAACATGAAATTTGAAGTTCTTGACTCTTGTTGATGAGGGTGAGATGGAGGGGGAAGCGTCCCTAATTACAAACATACTGCCACTGGAAAAAATCCACTTTTGTTTTTTTGTTGTTGTTTTTTTTGTGTGGGGGAGGAAACCACAAGGAGGAAAAAACAAGAAAAAACAGCCCTGGCCAAATTCTTTTCCTCATTGCCAAGGATGCTTGCAGCTACAAAGATTCAATTATACAAAGTGCAAAAAATAATTAGAAAAATAATAGCACTTGAAAAAAAAGATATAATAGTCCCCTCCAGAAATTGCATAGAACAATAAATCTGTTAATTAGCTCATTAATATTCAATTGGGGTCAGTGGACTTAATGGAACCTTTTTCACGGGCCGCGGAAATGTTTAACACTGGCTTTTTCCTCCAAAGACGTCGATTATCAAGTATGTGCAGGCAAGCCTTATCGGCACTCCAGATGGTGGAGAACAATGCCACACCATTATCACCTCATTGCAGCGTGTGTGTCTTGTAACCGGTGTATGCCTGAGACAGTGAAGTATAGACACTGAGGCATTTAGTGTAATTGATATGTGGTATATATTGTATTGTTTAGGCCCTGTTTGGTTGTTCTGATGAGGAAGAAGAGACGAAGACTCATTCTGAGTGCAGGTGTTTTCAGGGGCTCTCGTTCTCCACATGTCACAGATAATTTGGGCTGAAGCATCAAGGCTAAACCTTTTCAACAGTTTTGACAGAGTCATTGGGTTTCTACGCGTTTATGGGGCCTGTGACTGCAGCCAAGACTGATCTTGTATTTTACTCAAGCATTGTCCTAGTGCAGAGTGAGCTCTGTGACTATGGTTTCAAGTAACACAGTCAGATTTCAGAGCCCTTCCATTTACCAATTGAAATCCACATAAGACATACTAAAGATCAGAAGATAGTGAGCATATAAAGGAGATCTATTCTAAGAGAGGAAGAGCAATGTCAAGCCAAGTTCAGGACTTTATTTCTATAAAGCACTTTTTACAACGGAAGCATTGTCACAAAAGCAGCTGTACAAATAGCCTATCTAGGCCAAAAGCTCTAACTGAGCAGCCTAGGGATGACAGTTGGAAGGAATAACTCTGTAAATGTTTATAAGGAAACCTTGGGGTGACCAACACTCTAAAAGAGACCCAGCCTCCTTAGCCAGTCTAGATGATATAATGTAAGAATTAACATATTACCTAATTAATATGTTACAGTAATACTTTCAATAAGAGAAGTTAAACATAAAAGTAAAAGTATACCATATTTAACTATATATTTAAACTATAGTTTATAAACTATGATCAATTAAAGGTAATTTAAATATTATTAATATATAACATACAGCTCTAGAATAAATATAAGCAGGGGTGGACAGTTAATAAGGCCATTTACTTTAGTACTACACTTAGGTATGCTTTTTGAGTATCAATACTTTACTGGAGTATTATATTTTTTGCAAAGTCATGACTCCACTACATTTCTATCAAGGTCCTTGTTACTTGTTACTTTGAAGAAGCTTCAAAAATCAGTAAATAATTTTTTTTATTTTCTAAAATGTGACTGGCTTTTCAAAGGTAACAATGGCAAAGGTAGCCTATAGGGTTACATGATTCCTCAGCGAGCATTTTTGTTAGGCATATTAAGCATTACAATTGTTGTGTCAAAGTTACAACAGATGGTTCGGATTTTTCTTGTATCGAAGTAGCATTTGACCAGTGGTATCTGTACTACTACTGACCTAAGTGTACTTCATCCACCTCTGAATATAAGACAATAGTTTGTATAATTAAATAACTAATTAATATAACAATGGGAGGCACAGTGGCACAGCTCCAGCGTCCCAAATGTACCCATTGTGACCTATGTGAATGAGTGTGAGAGTATACAGTATGTGTATGCCCCACATACTGAAACCCTTGGGAGAACCAAGACTGAAGAAGGGACCCTAACCTCCTTGGGAAGTCAGTTTGACAACAAGTCAGTTTTGACAACTTTCTGCATTACCCTCCAAAAACTATTGGAAAACAAGTTAGTCTGTAATGAATTGAGCTGCCATCAGTAAGCTGACTGTTCAACATCAGTGCTTGGCCTCATGCTTATGATTTAAAATCTTGTGGAAAGTCATATCAAAGCAGTGAAGGTTGTTCTGGCAGTAACGTGGCAACATACTTCATATAATAAAAGTTAAAATAATTTTTGGGTTTTGATTTTATAGTGTACTTTATAGTGTAGTCTTGTGCCACATCTCAATTTCCAGACTTTTCTAACTCCTATAAAAAGTCCTAAATAGAACTGTCAAAGATAATCCAATTTTCTAATACAAATCTAATTTAAAAATAATACACACACATAAGAAACCGCACCACTAAATTGATGGATAGCTGCAGTAATGGACTGAAACCCATTCAATAATTCTGCAGAGGCTGACCAGAATCCTGGAATATCTACAGAATTATCGAGTGATAGAGATGAGTCTGCCAGAACCTCCTCCCATACCCTTTTTAATTCATTTCACCCATCCTTCACTCAACCCATCATCTGTTGTACTCCTTTAGCTGCAGTCTGTCCGCCCTTCGTTGCAGTCTCTCTGCCCTTTCTTGCATGTTTTGCTCTCCACTGCAGCTTCTGTAACTGTTGTTGCAGTGTCTCCTGCCTTCCTTCTCTTTCATATCCAGCTCTCTCCTTCCTTTATCTATCCCACCATTCCTTATTTATCCCACTCCTCCTGTATTCACTCCAACCCCCATCATCCATCCCGTTTTAGACTTTAAGGTGTAATTAAACTCTCCTTCCATTTGCTACTTTCAAGAGTGACTGATTTCTAATAAGAGAATTCCATTAAGCCTGCATCACAAATTATCAAGTACAGTCCATTGTTTCCACTCCAGTTTATGTCCTGAGGTTCAAACATCACTGCTCCAACTTGGATTCCTGACACTTAAGTTTCAGAAACTTTCTGCTTTCCAGTGGCCACTCTGCAGTAATATATCACTTACAACACAAGTAATTTCACAGTAATGGTCCATGTGGTACACTGTATAAATAAAAGAAGACGTGATTAATGACATAAAATGCACTCATTTCTCCCTGACAAATTAGTGTCAGGCTGTAATTGGGATTATTTTTACAATTTGATGCCTCCAACCATAGTGTGATAGGACTGTTGTTTTCAAATGCTGCATGCTGTGCTGTATATCAAAAAAGTGATATAATGCTTTATGAGAATTTCACAGAATTAAGTATCTTTAATTCAATCATTCACTTCCTTATTCTCTTGATCGTTAACAGGGTCACAGGAGAACCAGTGCCTAGCTGACAACCCATCGTAGGGCACATATGATCACACACACTAGGGGTACTTTAGAAACACCGATTAACTTAACACACATGTCTTTGCACTGTGGGAGAAAAGCAAAGTACACACTAAGACCACTCCAGCTGGGGATTGAATCCAGGACCTTCTTGCTGCGAGGCGACAGTGCTACCCACTGAGCCACCGTGCCACCCAGAATGAAGTTAAAGTATCTGAATGAAAAAGTCATCAGTTTAGTTAATTGGTCACCTCCGTCACCACCACACTGAGCACTGACGTGCCCAGGGCTGTGTGCTCGGTCCACTGCTGTGCACACAGCTGAAAAGTAGAGTTTGAACCACATTATCAAGTTCACTGAGGACACAACCAAGATGGGCCTCTTGAGAAAGAATGACAAGACAGCGAAAAGACAGGAGGTAGGCTTTCAGACTGGAGCTGGAACAACAACCTGTTTTCTGGTGCTTGAAAGTTTGTGAACCCTTTAGAATTTTATATATTTCTGCAAAAATATGACCTAAAACATGATCAGATTTTCACACAAGTCCTAAAAAAAGATAAAGAGAACCCGATTGTTACGGTTCACTATATTAAAAGGCTGGCAAACCATGAAAACAAAAACATAATGGGTTTTTAGGAAACAATTGCAGTTAGCTCCAGATGGAAAAGGTGAACCAAAATATAAATAAAAAAAAGAAACAATAGCTCACCCAAAACAAAATAAATAAAACAATAAAGAAAAACAAGAGAAATGAACCAAACAGAAATGCATGCTGTAAGCATTCAACGCCCCCATTGAGATGTATGCTTACGATGTGACTCTACTACGGCAATGCCGTATGGGCCTGCGCATGCGCAGAGCATCGGAAGCCTGAGCGGAACATCCACAAAAGCATGCTACGGAAACTCCTCAAATGAAGCAAAAAGGATATGACTGATGAGCAGCACAGCGTCGTTTTTGGTGTGATCGTGAGATAAATGTTACATCCCCCTGATCGCAAAGGAGGAAGACCGACGGCGTGAGAGGGAGAAGGCGAGGCAAGCCCCGCCGCAGTGAATAAGCCCAAAAAAGCAGCCGAGGAAGTCGGCAACCATGAGCGCTAGATAAGCTTGCCCTACACTACGTCTAGGCCCTGATGGTTACTGGGCAGCCTCCCGACTGCCCCAGCTGGTGATCTACTAATCACCAGCTTACCTCTGTCCCTGACAAAACAAACAGCGCTCTACGAGAATAAATGCCGTGTGAGGGTGAAAAAGTCCGTGATGTCGCGACAACCTGTGTGGGCTAAAAGGAGTGCTTATATAGCCCCACCAACCGCTGTCGCCACTTATGTGCATGGTGCCAAATCAGGAATGAGACATGTGCAATTGCACCGAAAAAGCTCACGCCACAAAAATGAGTCAATGCTGACCTCTAGCAACACGAGAAAGGGTCAGCGTGACCCCTAATAGTACCCCCATAAGGGGCGGCGTCCCAAAGCCCCTAAGTCTGACTTATAACTCCCCTAGCCTGTCTGACACGCTCAGGGTTGAGTGTATGGCATCCAGAGAGGTGCCAGTAAGAAGGAATAGCCTTTAAATAGGGGTTAAATGGGAGCAAAAGAATCGTTACAAAACACCATGGCACAGGGATTGACGGTGTCGACCAGTGAGCAAAAGACTCAGGTACGGAGCTAGCATGATCAGGTACAAAGCTAATCGCGCGGCGAGCTCAGGTACGGAGCTGGGCGGTGCCAACTGCTCAGGTACAGAGTTAAAGGGCACGTTTGGCTCAGGTACGGAGCTGGGTGGCACCAACTGCTCAGGTACGAAGCTAATGGGTGCGGTGGGCTCAGGTATGGAGCTGGACAGTGCTAGCTGCTCAGGTACGGAACTAATGGGCTTGGCGAGCTCAGGTAAGGAGCTGGGTAGTGCCAACTGCTCAAGTATGGAGCTAAAGGGCACGGTGAGCTCAGGTATGGAGCTGGGTGGCACTATCTTCTTAGATACAGAGCTAAAGGGTGTGGCGAGCTCAGAACAGAGCTACAAGGCACGGCATGCTTAGGTACGAAGCCAACATGCTCATGTATGGAGCTACAAGGCGCGGCGTGCTCAGGTACAGGGCTATGAGGCGCGGCATGTTTGGTACAGAGGTATGGGGTGCGGTGTGCACATGTACTATTCTATCCGGCACTTCCCACTCAGGCATGGAAATCCACTCGACGGTGTTGTACATATCGAGTGGTTCATCCGGCCGAGGCCAAGGGTAGATCTTAATCTCACTCGAGGGCAAAAGAATCCCCCATGGGGAGCTGGTGGTAGGCCAACGCCCACGATGGTGATAACCCCCCATCTTAGAGTGGTTGGGGCATATGGGAGGGTTGAAAGTTGGTCCCTCAGGACTAGGGGGGAGCCAACAATCTCAGCTTATACCTGGACAAAGACCAGCGCCTTCTGAGGCAGGGTTTGGGCCATACAGGGTCCATAACCTGGCCAAGGTTAAAGGACGGACCCCCAAGGTCAAGCCGGTACCTGACCAGGGATAGCTGGCACCTCTTACAGTGAGTGTGGACTTCCATAGAGGAAGTTCCATGAGCTAACGCTGGGTCCTGGTTTGGTCACATCATTCTGTTATTTTTTTGTTTTTGTTACACCTGTATGCAGTAAGCAGTCTCAGCTCCACTGAACCAGCTTCTTATCATGCCATCTGATGTCTGGTTGGTGCTTACTCAGCCAAGGGTAGCCTAGGATGGTAGGATTGTCAATAACAAATTAAATACATTGAAATATTAAATGAATAACAAAAATTATACTTTCAACGTGCAGTCAAGCCAAGTCAAGATATCTATTTATATAGCGCTTTTTACAATGGATCATTGTCTCAAAGCAACTTTACAAGTTTAGATTATCTCCTAATAACTATGTCCAATCCCAGATTGAGCAAGCCTAGGGTGACAGTGGGTCAAGGAAAAACTCCCTGAGTGGTTATAGGAAGAAACCTTGGGAGGACCAAGACTCAAAAAGGGACCCCAAACCTCCTTGGGCGGCGTAGATGATAAAATCTAGAGCGAAACTACAGTCATGGAGTCAAAATTCGAATAAAATGTGAAGTATGCACATCGGCATTAAGTGGCCCGGTTATGGTGTGGCTGGAGCTGATGACGGAAGCAGCTTGAGTGGGCTGCAGCGGATGAACATCATGTGTGGGGGCTGGAACCGGCACAGGAACACAGCTCGGAGAGAAAACAGAAAATGCAATTATTTATTGATTAAGAGCACAGTGTCTATTAACAATCACTGATGCCATGTCAATCACTGATGCCATGTGTAGCAAGAGACCCCGGCAGCATTAGCTATAGCAGCATAGCTAGAAAGATGAGAACTAGTAGGAAAACACAGCCAAGAGGGATCACATGAGACATTGGCAACCCCACGGGAGGCAGAAGACAGCAACCCAACGTCTCTGATCACCATAAGACTCTTTGACTATGAACCCCCAGCTCTGCCCTTATTCTAAGGCAAGGATGCACAAGTCAAGATCACGAGGACCGAAGCCCAGTTCAGCCAGACCACCCACTCGACACTCCCGGCTAGCGGACAAGGCAGGCAGGCCAGACATGACTCCAGACTCTGGCCCCAGTGACCCAAGCCATGCATCCTGGTCTAAATCTAGTCAAAAGCCTGTGTAAATATGTATGTCTTTAGCCTAGACTTAAAACTTTGGAGAGTGTCTGAGTCTCGAACGAAAGTGGTAAGTTTATTCCATAGTTGGGGGGCCATGTATGAGAAAGCCTTTCCCCTGACGCATCTCATACAACAAGGTTTCGACATCGTGTCCCGTACCAAGATGATGAAAACCGAGTTGAATGCGGCATAGAACTGACTAGCGTCTCGCAGGGAGGCGTCATTTTGCTCCCATAATGCGGTAGCCCAAAGCTTAGTCTTACCCGTTAGCAGAGAAACCACCAAATGAATCTTGTCTGTATCAGAACGAAATTGTTCAGGTTATGATCAATGTAGATACAAAGTTCAGGAGAACCATCATACCTCATGAGAGCTGAACCCTGAACTGTGTTTATTATATATGCTTTATTATTATACACCACTAGTTATGGCAGTAGCCATCTTTTACAGGAGTCCAGCAGCCTCTGGGTGAATGTGAATGGCCAGTCTCCTTTCTCTAGCCATAATTTGAAGAAGCAAAGATGAGTTCCTTCTGGTGTCAAGTCAACCCAATTCGGCACAGCTCATTTAATGGAGTGACGGTCCAACTGACTCCTGGATAACAGAATACAAGCTGCCACCAGGACTTTCCCCAGACAAGAGACACGGAATTCAGAAGCCCCAGCCACACACTGAAGACATCTCCTCATTATGGTATGATTTTTGGATTATCCTGGAGTGTCATTTGATGTCCCAAAAGGAATCATAAGAAAGTAGAGAAGGAATGGTTCCCTAAGACACTGGAGAGCTGCTACATCTGCAGCCTGTACATACACAATTTTGGAGACCATCTGCTGCTGTGTCAATTGACTGAAGAGAGTATAATTTTACTTTTCCTTCTCCTTGATTGACAATACGCTGTTAATGGAACTATGTGCCTAGTCATCATTGTTAGGTTCTTCATGCAATCTCCTGGGAGTCAGAACAGTGTAACAGACAACTTGCATGGAACAGCGTAAGTTGTAAATGGTTTACATTTACATTACATTTACACAACATGTAGCAGACACTCTATCTGAAGCAACTTGCAACTGAGTTGAGTAGCTGAAGGTTTGGGTTTGTAGAGCTGAAATGTGAACTCAAAACCCATTATGTCCACAAATAGACTAAGGATCTGAAAATAAGAGAAACAAAAGCACAATGTTTGACTTACCGTGGCAAATTTCCCTAGGTTTCTAAGAAACACACACACACACACACACACACACACACACACACACACACACATATGTAATTGTGTCACTATACTTTCAATTAACATAATGATTATTGTGGGTGGCTCGGTGGGTGGCACTGGCGCCAAACAGCAACAAAGTCCTGGGTTCGATCCCAGGTGGAGCAGTCTGGGTCCTTTCTGTGTGCAGTCTGCATGTCCTTCCCATGTGGGTTTACTCCATGTACTCCAGTGTCCTCCAACAGTCCAAAGATTTGTGTGTTAGGCCAATTGGTGTCTCTACAGTGCCATGGGTGTGTCTGCCCTATGATGGATTGGTGCCCTGTCTAAGGTTGTTGTCCTGTGTTGCCAAGATTAAGCCGATAATGATGAAAAATAATGATTACTGTAGCTAATGAATCCTACACCGACCTATAACTCTATAAGCAAATATTCTGGATCTTTTTCAGATAAAAGTTACCATTTTGTGAAAAACCAATTAAAGAAGTGAGGACCAGAGAAATGGTCCTCACAAGTCAAAACTGCCAGGTCCTATTGTTTTGAGGACATGTGGTCCTCAAAAGTATTGCAGAACAATGTACATGTACACACACACATAGGCAAAAAGATGGAAGCAGAAACAGCAGGTTAAATAACCATGAAGATGCCCTTCAGTTGTGCCACTTAACTGATTAACCCTGTGGTTTGCTACCATTTAATTTGCTCCCTCCCATTATTACCCATGGTAAACCACCCCACCTGCAACAAAAACACAAAAATAATGTCAGAAACAGTCAGTTGTACATTAAGAAATTCTGGGCAGTTTCTGAGATGTGGGCGAAGTACATGACTAATAATTGTGGTTAATTGGAAATATCAAGTTAGATCGAATTAATTAATCACTTTTTAGAATGAAGCATTGTCTCAAACAGCTTTACAAATATGTAGGCCCAACGCCCTAACTGAGCAAGCCTAGGGCCATACTGGCAAGGAAAAACTCCCAAAATGTTATAAGGAAGAAACCTTGGGAGGACCAAGCCTCAAAACGGGACCTAACCCTCTTGGGTGGCGTAGATGTAATAAGAGAGAATTAAACAAACTACCCAATGAACAAGTTTATAGTAATCGTTTAAATAAATAGACACTAAATCTAAAAATTAAAGGAGAGAAAATATTTAAATAGATAAAATAAATAAAATAAAATATAACAATATATAGACTGTAATAAAGGTAATGTAATACAATATTATGAAAAGTATAAAAAATAGAGAATATAAAACTAAAGAACATAAGACGGTATGTATATCCACAATCAACTATAGGAAGGGAGGGGGAGTTCTTGCCCTCTGATGTAATCTGAATAATAAGCTGAATAATGCTATTTTTGGTGAGAGACAAGTTTGGGGACTTAACGGGCTTACAAAAAAAAGACAAAGTGACATTCATACCTGATGCTGACATAATGTGTTTTACAGAGCAGCCTGTGTGATCGTACAATCACATTTACAACGTACATAAACATGTATGCACATGTAGAGTTTCTATTCATTTACTCAAATTTGAGAAATAGTCCATGATTGACGTTTGTGTCTGTGATGCAAAGCGCTTGAAGTCCAGTCTGCAATGAATAACAGCAAAGTTATTATAAAATAAGTCTGCTCACTCCGACACCATCTTAGTAATGAGACCGGGCAGTTATTTCTAGCCATGCAAAACCAGACTCCTATCGCTTTGAATGTTTTTAAGGTTATTCTGGCTGTTGTGCATGCGCATCCCGCCACTACAAAGGGGCCAAGATTTGCTCTTCGACACATTTATTAATATGCCGATTGGTTCTTTCTAATGATGGGCCGGGGCTGCTGTACTACAGTTCCATTCATATTTCAACCAGTGACCAGTTCCCATAAGGTCTCTGATAACAGACAAAGTAGGATTAAAGTGATGGTCTGCTGATGGTCGAAAATTTAGAATTTTAGAGGCGAAGTTGGAGGCTTTTTGAGTTAGTCTCCTTACAGCTCCAGAGATACGGGTTTGATTTCCAGTTGCTGCCTGTGTGGAGTTTGCATGTTCTCTCTGTGTTACAATGGGTTTCATCAGGGTGCTCCTGTTTTCTATCACATTCGAAAGACTTGTTTGTTCAACTTATGTCTCGAAAGTGTCCCACTGTGAGTGAGAGTATGCTTGTGTGTGTGAGTGCAATTGACCTGTCTAGGATATGAAAATGCGAATGCATGAATGACCACTGTAGATTAAATTTTTAATACATTATACATGAATCAACATTCAGGAATATTGTACCTAATATTAATATGGACAGCTCTGTGAGATTGTATTACTGTAAATAAATGCACACTCACCATATTACTTTTTAATGAAACGTAATCCATATTTACATTTCCTCTCCATATTTACATTTGCAATATATGACCTGGATTTGTGTGTGCAGTGAACCCGACACTTCCCAACTATCCCAATCTTGACTAGTGCAAGTTCTTTTAACTATGCTATGGAGTTATTGTTGAATTTCTTGAGCACAGAAAATACAACTGCTGCTGGGACTTCTTCATAACTGCAGTGCTGTGTCTCTCTCATCTGAAGTCCTGCTGAACGGTGGTGCCCAGGAATGTATAAGGCTCTGCTCTGCTGACTGTGGAGCTGTGTACTTCCAGTGGAGGCAGTGGGGTTTCTTCCTGAAATCAATTGTCACCTCCACAGTGTTTGTGTGCTTTTAGCTCCAGATTGTTAGCTTTGCACCATGAAACTAGCCTTTGACACTAAGTGTACATATAATATACAAAGAAGTGCAGAGTATAAAATAGACTTCATCACGAAGTATTGTTTGAAGAGATGAGTCTTCAGACATCTACGGAAGGAAGAGAGACAATGGGTCTTTCGTACTTGTGTGGGAAACTCATTTGACCAAGGAGCCAGGACATCATAGTTACTCATCTCTTACACTGTAGTAAGGGCACTATAGAGATTTCCATTCATTTGTTCAGTTCATTCCCGCTTAATCCCTAGACAGGGTGCCAATCCATCGCAGGGCACACACACACACACACACACACACACACACACACACACTCACACTGGGACACTTTAGAGAAAACAATTTACTAAATGCCTATAGAGAAAACACCCGCAGACACAAGGACAGCATGAAACCTCGACACAGACACAATCTAGAGCTGTTACCATTCAGATATAGCTTTGATGTAAAAAGGGGACAGAAAAAAATGCAAACTGGAACAATATTCATAAATATTTTTGGAAAAGTAAATCCAGCTTCTTGCATCTTTCTTTCTTGATGGTCGTTCTGTCTTTTCAGATCCTAATGTAGTACTTGAGTTTGGTCTTGAGACCATAAACGAGCGGTCTCATCTTGGTCTCAACCTCATTTGGACTCGGTCTCAGGGTAAGGTGTACTCGGAAATTGTTGTCGAGACCAATCTGAGGTAATGTGAATTATGACCTGAACTTTTTTCTGTTGTTATTGAATATCAACAATCTATTCAAACTGAATAAATCAGTCCTTTCTGTGCATACCTAAATAAAATCTGCACTCTGATTCTCTAACAGGGAAAAACAAGTTACTGCTCTTCTCGTTCAGTATCCAATCAATGAACACCTTTTATTTTGAATCGTCTGACGTTAAGACTTCAAGTCTGCAATTTCGACCACTTGTTTTACCATGTCCACTAAATGTGGAAATATTATTGTTTATGTTTTTTACATTTAATAATTAAAATGGATAGAATGGGTGCTGTTATTCAGTTGACTTTATGTGGTGACTTCTGATTAAGTTTGAGAGAAGAACCATCCATCACCATTCTTTTCACTTCCATAAACTAAATGCCTTAGTTTGACTAATAATAATTGATAATAATAATAATAATAATAATAAAATAAATAATTTAGGATTCATATTCTTTCATGATATATTTTACAAAATGTATGATGAAATACAATATTATAATTATAATTCTATTATACTATATCAATATAATGAAATGTAAAGTGAATTACAAAGTAATTTTTTTTTTTTCATTTTCTTTTTTTTTATTCTTATTTTTATTCTGTACAGTGGGGCAAAAAAGTATTTAGTCCCAGTCACTGATTGTGCAAGTTCTTCGACTTAGAAAGATGAGAGAAATCTGTAATTTTCATCATAGCTACTCTTCAACTATGAGAGACAAAATGAGAAAAAAAATCCAGCAAATCACATTGTAGGATTTTTAAATAATTTAATTGTAATTAAATTATGATATAAAATAAGTATGTTGGTCAATAAATTTGGTTCAAACTCAATACTTTGTAACATAACCTTTGTTTGGCAATGACAGAGGTCAAACGTTTCCTGTAAGTGTTCATTAGGTTGGCACACACTGTAGCTGGTTATTTTGGCCAAATTCCTCCATGCAGATCTCTTCTAGAGCAGTGATGTTTTGGCGCAACATGGACTTCAACCAAACTCCTCACAAATTTTCTATGGGGATTGAGGTCTGGAGACTGGTTAGGCCACTCCAGGACCTTGAAATGCTTTTTTATAGAGCCACTCCTTCGTTGCCCCAGCAGTGTGTTTGGGATCATTGTCATGTTGGAAGACCCAACCATGTTCCATCTTTCAATGCTCTTAATGATGGAAGGAGGTTTTGGCTTTAAAATCTATCTCACGATACATGGCCCCGTTAATTCTTCCCTTAACACGGATCAGTCGTCCTGTCCCCTTTGCAGAAAACAGCCCCCAAAGCATGAGGTTTCCACCCCCATGCTTCACAGTAGGTATGGCGCAAAGTCAGAATTCATCTTCCTCCAAACACAGAGAGTTGAGCTTTTACCAAAAAGTTTCTATTTTGGTTTTCACCACATGATATTCTCCCAATTCTCTTCTTCTGGATCAATCCATATGCTCTCTGGCAAACTTCAGATCTGAGTCCCTCTTCGCGTAGTGTGTTACTGATGGTAGCCTTTGTTACTTTGGTCCCAGCTCTCTGCAGGTCATTCATCAGGTCCCTCCATGTAGTTCTGGGGATTTTTGCTCACCGTTCTCATGATCATTTTGACCCCACCGGATGAGATCTTGCGTGGAGCCCCAGATGGAGGGAGATTATCAATGGTCTTGTATGTCTTTTACAATTGCTCCCACAGCTGATTTATTCACACCAGCTGCTTGCCTATTGTAGATTCACTCTTCCAGCCTGGTCTACAATTTTCTTCTTGATGTCCTTCGACAGCTCTTTGGTCTTGGCCATGATTGAGTTTGGAGTCTGACTGTTTGAGGCTGTGGACAGGTGTTTTTATTACAGATAATGATGTAAAAACAGGTGTCATTAGTACAGGTAATGAGTGGAGGACAGAAGAGCTTCTTAAAGAAGAAGTTACAGGTCTGTGAGAGCCAGAAATCTTGCTTGTTTGTGGGTGACGAAATACTTATTTTCCACCATGATTTACAATTGAATTCTATAATACTTGTACATGTGATTTCCTGGATTTTTTCCCTCATTTTGTCCCTCATAGTTGAAGTGTACCTATGATGAAAATGACAGACCTCTCTCATGTTTCTAAGTATTAAAAGTTGCACAATCAGTGGCTGGCTAAATACTTTTTTGCCCCACTGTAGCAGACTCTAGCGCACTTGACTACAACACTATCTAATGGTCATCACTGATGCTAAAATCTTTGGATGTGATCATATGTTATAGCTCTAAAGGCCTCATCCAACTGATAATGTAATTAAACTAAATCCATTATTTAGCCTGTTGTAACTTTTGCTCTTCACTTGTTTTGCATTGCTATGGCTTTGGTGGTGCTGCAGTTGAATTACTGGACTGGGGAATCAGACCTGGGATCTCTTGAACTGTGAGGTGACAGCACTAATCACTTGCACCATTGTGCCACTCAAAAAAGACTCCATGGAATTTTTACCAAGATTAAAGCAGGAGCAATTTTGTTGTTAACATCTGTTTATTGACACCATTCCCTGTCTGAGATATGATTATTTATGATAGTACAGTGGTAATTCGTTCCAGAAGGCTTGTCGAGAACGGAAAACTATGAGTACCTGAGCAAATTTTCCCAGAAGGAATAATGTAAATTGAATTAATCTGTTTCAGAACTCCTGAAAATCCACACTGTATAAGGTATAGTATATGCACTAATGGAGTTGTATTGTAACAGGTGCTCCCTGATTTACAATGGGGATAAGATAAGGTTTAGACAAATCCATCATAAGTTTAAATGTATCATGAACTGATGAGTTTTAATATAGTCTATACTGCATCATAGCAGAACCTATTAAACATTAACTTATATTATATAAGTGTTATTATAGGTTTCTGCTACAGGTGGCAAAATCATTAACACAAATCTTATTGTATACTAAAGTGATGGAAATATCATGTAATTTATTGAGTAATGAACTAAAAATTAAAAGTAAAATCAAAACACTAAACATTCTTTTTCTTTTTTTCATTCAGCAGAGAACATCTCAGTGTTGCAGACGGGCTAATAGGACATTTTCGTTCAACCGCTTGCCTAGGCAGCTTAGTGAAATGAAATAAGAACAACAACAAAAGGGAGCTGTTTGTCACAACAGTGACCAGTGAAGTTATTGCCAGTGTGGTGTAACTGAAATGGCCCTCTATGACTTTATGAACGAGATACAGCAGAAATATCTCAGTCCCATATATATGATGTATTTACTGTTCCATTTGTCACCAGAGAATAGCAGTGAAGCACATATTTATACATTGGAGGATATAGAGGTGAACATAAGTGCAAGTGTTTTATTTAACAACCAGGAGCATGGTTAACAATGTGCAAAACATAGAAGACTAACAGTACTTACATTAAACTACACACATAGGGAGTTAGGATAAACACAGCAGGTGAAAATACACAGATACACAAGAAGGCTAAGCTAATGCTAAGGTGGACATACATTCATTCAAAAAGATAGCTAAGCTAACACGAAGGGGAAACATACACAGATAAAGACTTTAAAGCTAGGCTAACCGTGACCATACACAGGAAACACAAAGAAAGGTGGCGCGGTAGGAAGAAAGAGGGGGGGTAGGAGGTAGGAGAAAGAAAACAGACCTGCGCATGAGGACCAAGCCCCCAAACCCTAACTTTCTGAGCAAACAAAGTAGGGGTTTTAAATAGAGCAGCAAAGCTGGCTATAATTAAACTCAATTACAGGTGGTTGTGGAAGGGGTAAAGGGTCAGAAGTGAGGCAGGTTATTACACTGAATGATGCAGGACAAATACAGCAAAGAAAGATGCATTGTTTGTGTCATTTTCCTAGCACTTACCTTTACAAAATGACTTAAACACTTGTACAGGTATGCACCGTTTAATGTCCGCATTACGTTCTGCGAAATTAAATGTTGACCAAAATGAACGTTGGCCAGACATTAACATCGTCACATAGTAGTTTAGATACACTGTAAATAGTGTTTTATTTTAAGCAATCATATCAGTTAAAATACAGTATGTAAATAGTGCTCTACTGGGCTGTACAATACTGTCATTCTTATATTTGTATGTTTTATAAAACTTGAAACACTATAGTGGAACGCTATGTTCTCTTCCTTTCAAGGCTATAATTCTTTTTTCTGTCAGCAGGTATTACAAGGGTTCGCTCATACTAGTTTTCTGTCATTCAGACGTGAATAAGCTTGATTTAAGACTTTTAGATTTTTATTTCCTAATACACTTCTTAAGACCTCAGCCATTAAAGACAATGGACATTGATTAGATGGACATTAAACTGCACATAGCTGTACTGAAATTGCTTAATAGTGGTTCTGATGCTTGCGTGGTTAGGTTTTTTCATCATTGTTTTTGAAATCCAGCTATAACATTTATTAAAGGTTTTAAGTAGAAACTTTAATTTGTCAATCACTTCTCCTAAGTAATAAATAGATATCCAAACTCCAATTGGTAGGGTATGATATACAGTTGCAAAAAAGGTGAGGATACTTTGTAATTGCCAGGATTTTTGCATAAATTAAGCATAAAGTGTAATCTGCTATTAATCACAGACATAATTCGGAATTTGGAGTCTGTGGAATCTGCTATATAAATATAACCCTTAGTAGCAGGAGTAGTAGTATTACTAACAGTTGTATTTTTCATGTTTATACATCGGATTCGTTAGCAGGCATAGATTTTAGAAAGTTCTAGATTTCTGCAAGTTATTTTCTGCTGTCCTTTGCTTTTTTGTTTTTCACTATTTTCAGCATTACACGCTCTGCATTTGTTATGATTTTGCAGAAGATCCGCTACAATACTAGCACTGAATTTCCTTCTTTTGAAAATAATTTGTCTTATTGTGGATCATTGAATACACAAGTCTTTAGAAATGCTTTTGTAGCCTTTTCCAATTCAACATACCTCTCTACAATCCCTCCTAATCTGTCTATCTGGACAGATTAATCAGTGTGTTCAATAAAAACACAAAAGGTATTAGATTATGTTCATTATTACAGCCACATTGTGTTAGTGATTAAAACCAAAATCCAGATAAGCTTCACAAGAGGTTTCAAGTAAACGCATATTACATGAGAAGGCCAGAAGTTTACAGGCTTGTGCCACTAAACGTCCATTCAGACAATGTCTATTCACATATACATCTGTGGTCTAATAAGATTATTATCCTTATTATTACGACGATTAACATACATAACCCATAATCACTAGATACGTCAGCTGTTGCAGTAGAGCAGTTGTAATGACACATGTAACATGTAGCTTCTGGTGCAGAAAGTTTTAATAAGCACAAATATTTATTAAACACTAAGCAACTGTTACGAGTTCGCCAGGATGGTAAAAGGCGAACCCTAAAAGAAAAGGGTTATAGGACCCAAATGCAGTTAGCTCCAGATGGTATTAATGAACTGAAATAATAATAAATAAACACAAAAGAGAAAGTGCCAAAATAAAGAGCGTTGTGCCAGCGAGGAATCGAACTCTGACCGCAGGCGTTAGAGTCTGTGACTTTAACCACGAGTCTACCGAGAGACTAACGTGACCTGCATGAAAAAGCAGGGTTTAACCCGAACGGAAAAGCTCCGCGTAGCGCGAGCTTCAAAATAATGAAAGTAGTGATTTGATAGTATGAACACGATCGCCAGTAACAGAGGGGAAAAAGGAGCGATCGCTTTCTCTCCCTCTATCTCACATAGACTGCATGTGACTTGACCGGCAGCTCGAGAGAGAGGAGAAAGCGATGACGCGCTGTGACATGACACTCGCGGGCACCCAGAGGGGCGCGGCGTGTCACGGTACTACACATGCGGGCCTGCGGCAGAGGCAACGGCGTGCACGACGTCGGCCACCATACCGAGCATGCACAGCATGACCTGGACGCGATAACACGGAACGGGGCTTAAAAGCGACACTGCGTTCCAAATAAACAGAGCGCGAGCGGGGAAACGGCCTACCACTCAATGCGCGAGGAAAACTAAGAAAATAAAGAACCGGGAACGGCGATAGGATAAGAGGGAGGTGCTCAGCCGCCGCAGCAGCGAGTCGAAAGCCCCGGAGGGCACAGGCGGAGCCGTACAATTACTGGTCCTCTTCAAGTCAAGTCAAGTCAAGTCAAGTCAGATTTATTTATATAGCGCTTTTTACAATGGAGCATTGTTTCAAAGCAACTTTACAAGTTTAGATTATCTCCTGATAACTACGTCCAATCCCAAATTGAGCAAGCCTAGGGCGACAGTGGCAAGGAAAAACTCCCTAGTTCTAGGAAGAAACCTTGGGAGGACCAAGACTCAAAAAGGGACCCAACCTCCTTGGGCGGCGTAGATGATAAATCTAAGAGCGAACTAAAGTCATGGAGTCAAAGTTTGAATAGAATGTTGGAAGTATTCACATCGACATTAAGTGGGCCCGGGTATGGTTGATGATAAATCTAAGAGCGAAACTAAAGTCATGGAAGTCATGGTTCGAATAAAAATGTGAATTATTCACAGTGGAGCTCCATCAGATGAACAGAAGTGTGTGGGGGCTCAGGAACTGCCGAAACACAGACCGGAGAGAAAAACAGAAAACTGTAATTAGTTATGATTTAAGAGACAGTGTTTATTAAACAATCACTGATTGCCATGGTCAATCACTGATGCCAAGTGTAGCATTGAGACCCCCGGCAGCATTAGCTATAGCAGCATAGCTAAAAGCTAGAAAGAGGAGAACTGGTAGGAAACACAGCCAAGAGGGATCACATGAGACATTGGCAACCCCACGGGAGGCAGAAGACAGCAACCCAACGTCTCTGATCACCATAAGACTCTTTGACTATGAACCCCCAGCTCTGCCCTTATTCTAAGGCAAGGATGCACGAGTCAAGATCACGAGGACCGAAGCCTAGTTCAGCCAGACCGCCCACCCGACACTCCCGGCTAGCGGACTAGGCAGGCAGGCCAGACATGACTCCAGACTCAACCCAGCAACCCAAGCCATGCAACCTGGTCTAAATCTAGTCAAAAGCCTGCGTAAATAAGTATGTCTTTAGCCTAGACTTACAACTTTGGAGGGTGTCTGAATTTCGAACGAAAGTGGGAAGTTTATTCCATAGTTGGGGGGCCATGTATGAGAAAGCCTTTCCCCCCTGCTGTGACTTTTTTAATTCTAGGAACTAAAAGAAGTCCTGTACCCTGCGAACGAAGTAGACGGGTTGGATTGTAAAACTCTAAGAGGTCACTCAGATAATGTGGGGCCAGGCCATGTAGAGCTTTATAAGTTATAAGAAGTATTTTGTAATCAATGCGGAATGTGGTAACCAGTGCAGTGATGATAGAACAGGAGTCATCAAAGTTTATTTATAGATTTACTAGAGCATCCAGTAAGTAAGGCGTTACAGTAATCCAACCTTGAGGTTATAAACGCATGAACAAGTTTTTCTGCATCATTAAAAGAGAGGATATTTCTAAGTTTAGCGATATTACGTAATTGAAAGAAAGCAATTCGAGTGATGCTGCTAATGTACGCATCAAAGGAGAGATCTGAATCAAATGTGACCCCTAAGTTTTTTACAGACGGACGGGGCAATACTGGACAGCCATCTAGATTTAGGATAGATGTAGCTAACCTGTCTCTCACAGCCTTGGGTCCCACTAATAGCACCTCAGTTTTATCTGAGTTAAGTAAGAGAAAATTAAATCCAATCTTTTATTTCCTTTACACAGTCCTCGATTTTGTTGATTGTGAGGCTGTCATTAGTTTTGGCTGATATGTACAGCTGTGTATCATCTGCATAGCAGTGGAAATTAATGCCATGTTAACGAATAACTGAGCCTGATCAAAGGATCAGTTACCATTATCCCTAACGTAACCGATTACCGGCGAGCGTACGCTGCAGCACGTGTGAGCCGGGTGATGGCTCCGATGGGCGATGGTACCCCCATCACAGTGGATGGTGCGACACCGACTGAACACAGGACGGAGCAGCTTAATGAGATCTGCACGTGATAATAATAACGCAATCGCACAGCCTTCGTCATGCATGTGCGATCGTGCTGACCGTCAGGGACTCAACCTGAGGAAGGAAAGCCAACGCTACCCCCTAGCGTCGGAAAAGCAGGTGAGCCCCCGTAACAGCAACATTTGCACTCATTAAAAGCCCCGAGATGATGATGATGAGCAGGTCTTACCACAAGCACCGTGCATGGATAGAGGGACAGTTAAGGATTAATTTGTATTGGAAAGCTTTACAGTGAAACTTTTATTCATCTTAAATAGTAAAAAAAATTGAAAATCAATATGCAGTGGTCAATGTTGATATTAAATAAGTCATGTATGGGGGAAAACTGCAATATCTTGGCCATGTAGCCAATACTCAATACACTACTGTATGCGATATAATATGCAGTATGTAAGTACATATTTAATACAGTATTCGGACAATGTCCAAACCGCATAATGTGCAATTTCATACAGTACAATTAGATGTTAAGTGGCACATGCCTGTATAATACACTCATGCACCCAAATAGCACTGTCGGATTGCTGCAAAACTCTGCATGCAGTTCTGTCACAGGCAGATATGTCTATGATTACAGGTGTGGTCTGATTAGACACTGGATCTAGTCACAAGAGGGCATAAAAGTGCTTCCCCTGCTTCCCTATGAAAAACCTCTCAGAGGCTACTTTTGAGTAGTGTACCTCTTGGTGAGAGATCATTGACTGCTAGACATGCCTCTACAGCGCACTTGAAGACGTTTTGCCCATTTGACAGACTTTGAGAAGGGGTGCATTGGACTGAGGAAGCAGGATGGTTGTTTTGATGAATTGCCGACATCTAGGCCATTCTGACGTAGCTGTTAGGAGGTGTTGGGTGCAGTGCTTCCATGAAGGCACAAACGGAGCACAAGCTTCAGACGACCCAGACAGACCACCAGTAGAGAGAATCATTTAATCCGCCAACAAGCACAAGCAGCATCCCACAGTTTCATTGTCCACCATCCAGACACAGGTGGTACCTACACTACACTCCCCTGTCTTCGCCCAGACCATTTCCAAGCGCTTAGCAGAAGGAAATTTGTTGTCATGGCATCCATTACATGTCCTGCCATTAACAGCCAACCAGCCAGTCAGCCTTTGTTTGCAGTGCTGTCATGAATGAGAAACCTGGGCTTCTACGGACTGGAACCGTATCGACTTTAATGATGAATCCAGGTTCTGTTTGGGATCCAATGGGGGTCGGGTTAGGGTAAGGAGGCCTCATGGTCAGCGCTTGTATCCTGCCTTTTCTGTGGAGCGACACACTACTACAACTGCTGGTGTGATGATTTGGGGAGCGATCACATATGATAGTCGATCACCCCTATTAGTGATATAAGGGACACTAACAAATCTGCAATATGTTCAGGACATCCTGCGGCCTCTCGTGGCAGGGCTTCCATCTGGCATTTTTCAGCAGGATAATGCTCAGTCACACAAAGGGTTTCTCAGGAACACCTCAGATTACAACACCTGGCCTGCCCGGTCACAATCTAGCATTTATGGTATCAGCTTGGATGATAGCTTCGGCAGTCTACGGGTGTGATGGATGAGGATCTACAGGCCCAACAGCAACATCTGAGGGGAAATGTGCCGCAGGATTACATACGCAACCTGTAAGCCTCCATGCCGACCATATCTCATCTTGTATCCAGGCTAAAGGCAGTAGAGCCTCCTTTCAATTGTAGAGTTTGTAAACTTATCCTTTTGCTCTAACATTGTAATCACTTTTATATATCATCGTTACATTCATAGATACAACGTTTCATTCGATCCCAACAACTCCTTCTTGGTGCGTTATTTTTTGTCAATGACTGTATTATAACAATTTAATAGTAAGTGTACATTATATATTATATTTAATTGTGTTAGATTTCATTGTTATTTGAAACCAACCTGAGAGATAAAAAACAAAACAGAGCCATAAATCCATGTCTCCAGCATCAGAGAAGGTGTATACAGAACCTGTAGTCTTGTGCAGGGATGCATGCATGTCCTGAGTTATCTGGCACCATACTCATCACGTGGCATTGTCTCATCACAATGTCATGGAGGACAATGGGGTTTTCGACTCATTCTCTTAGATACACATTGCTTAGATCCCCAGTATAACAACCTCTCCACTGAGTGCCATATGCCAGTGAGTGACTATGTTCAACTCATGGCCAGCAACCTCTTCTTTTCAAATGGCTCACTTATATGGCAAGAATTACTTTGCGCAGAGAAATGGACTATGCTTGCCACGTTAATCCGCCATCCGTGTCATTGCTTCCAACAGCTGCCTGGGGCTACTATTTCAGTGGCAGAGAGATGAACCAACATCTGGCCTTCCTTCCCTGAGACAAACCAGGCTGAAGGTACCACTAAGAGCCTAATAGAGTTCTTCTAAAGCAGCAACCATACTGTCATCTCTAATTAGAACTGAGAGTTTTTGACACATTGGCATCTGTTTTTAAATGTGCCAAAAACAAAATAAATGTTACGATTCGCCATAGCAAAACCGGTGAACCGTGAAAAGAAAAGTAAAAAGGGATTTAGGACCCAATTGCAGTCAGCTGCAGATGGAGGAGGTGAAACAAAATATAAATAAATAAAAGAACGTAAATAAAAACACCAAAAGGGGAAAAATCCAGCCACACCAGAAATGAAATGGCAGCTGCTGGGATCAAACCCAGAATGCAAGAAACAAGGTCTGGCGCATTATCGTTCCGCCATCAGGCAGTGCGGGGTAACACAAACTAAAAAGAAATACAAGCATGAGCACACGTGGGGCACAGGACGCACTCAAATGAAAGTAACACACAAAAGAAGGGAAAAAAAGGAACAGCTTCAAAGGAGAGCTGTGACAGACGAGAGAATGAAAAAGAAAAGTACTTCTAATGTGGAAGCGGTAAGCAGAAAGAAAAACCTTGGCAAGGAGCCAAGCAACAAGGAGGAAGCTCAACGAGTGCAGCGTTTGGACAACGCCGAACAAGCGGGGCCAAATGGAGTGCTTGCTTGAAACCCAGAAACTCAAAGGTCCTGGAGAAAGCCCCAAGGAATAGATTGAGTAGCGATGGTGACTAATTACCTCGAGCCTTGAGACTCTACCTGGCTTACCCACTACAAAGGGCAAGCCTGACCACTAGCCCTGCCTGGAAACGGTCACCGGGGAAAGGAGGTAAGTGGCACGGATAATTTTCCCTTCTGTCTAATGGCATCTGAGAGGTTGGAGCAAATGACTGTGGCGCAGGGGTCGGTGTGAAAGGCCGCGGAGCAGGTGTTGGCAGTAATGACTGCGGCGCAGGGGTTGGCGCAAATGACTGTGGCACAGGGGTCAGCTCAAATGACGATGGCACAGGGGTCGGCACAGATGACTGTGGCGAAGTTTTCGCCGCGAAGGACCACGGCGTAGGGGTCGACACAAATGACTGCGGCGCAGGGGTTGGCGCAAATGACTGTGGTGCATGACTGTATCTGGCTTACCTACTACAAAGGGTGACCCTGACCGCTAGCCCTGTCTGGAAACGGTCACCGGGGAGAGGAGGTAAGTGGAGCGGATAATTTTCCCTTCGCTTCACTGACTATGTCTAAGCTGAAAGAGCGACTGCCAAAAGGAGCGATAAGAACACCTAGGTTGGTGCGACACCTAACTAGGCTCAGGGATGCTCTTATATACCTGAGCCTGCAGGTGTTCCTAATATGGCAATCAATGCCACTAAAAACCAGCGCCTGCATGTCGCAGAACGCCGTGTGAGCCTCGGGTCATTTAGTGAGCCGGCGCTGCCCTCTAGCGTCACAAGACAAGATTAATGCGGCTTCTAACAAGACCAAAACCAAACTATGCAGCAGGTGTTGCAAATGTGAGTTTCTGCGTTGTCAGTAGTTAGATGTAAATTAGGATCATCCTAGAAGTCCTTAGTCTGCTTTGTGGAAGGACAATACAAGTGGTGTTTTGACAAGAGGTTAGCTCTTAAAAGCTGTAATATCTTTCTTTTTCAAGTACATAAATGTTGTATTTGTACTGTACTGTACACACACACACACACACACACACACACACACACACACACACACACACACACACTCCAGCCCCAGATACAAGGACATTCCGAAGAGCATGGGACCAAAAAGGCCTCCTCTTCTACTGTTTGCAATTGGGATTTGAAGAAGTTAAACACTTCTCAAGCACAGATTCCAGCCTGGGCAATCGACAGCA
This sequence comes from Ancistrus triradiatus, assembly GCA_025084515.1. Classification (NCBI taxonomy): domain Eukaryota; kingdom Metazoa; phylum Chordata; class Actinopteri; order Siluriformes; family Loricariidae; genus Ancistrus; species Ancistrus triradiatus. The sequence goes on from JAJAGP010001000.1 coordinate 186,172, forward strand.
TTTTATTTGACCTCAGATCCCACTCTGGTCATCAGGAGGAAGGCCATAATTTAATTTTCCCTTAAAGGTTGTTGTTATCACTTTCACAGATGCCCTTGATTCTTACATGGTTTCTTAAGACGATGTAGAAGGTTGAAGCACAGGAAAAATGTTTCAAAATGAAATTGGTGGTATCACTGGGATAATGTAATATCCAACAATTTAACTTACTTTTTGTGTCTGAGAGTTAAAGGGGCAGAGGCTTTGGTGTTAAACAGCAAAAAGCACTTAAATGTTTTGTTACATTCCAAGAGCGTCAAATGTACAGTACTGTACAAAAGGCTACCATTAGATTTGTTGTTTTACCAGTGTATAAAGACCATGTGTAACATATTGTTGAAGATTAGACACAAAACACTTCTAAATAGAGCATTTCTGATCAAGCTTCTTCTGACTGCAGAACGGTCAGTTTGTTCAAGTGCAAGTCACACTAAATACTTGCCACTGTAGCCTACAGAAGCTGTTTGAATGGTTGCTTTTTTGTTTGTTTTTAAAACTGTATACAAATTTCCTGTATTTTCTGGTTGTGTTCTAATAAAGAGAATGAGAAATAATTATATATGGTCATTACTTCTTCAGTGACGTAGATGAGTGATGTTTCTCCCACTAAACCAGCTTCAGCTTTTGCTATATTGCCATTATACCCTTGCTAAAACAATGGTATATCCATTATAATGGTGGCCTAATACTTTTGCACAGTACTATATGTCACGGCTTTTAAAGACAAGACATGAGAAAAGAAAGGAAAGTTGGGAACTCTTGAAAAGTTCTTTATAACAGTATATAGACTTCAGTAAAGTAAAGTTAAACTCTCACTAAAGACATTAGTTTACTTTTTGCCTCCCAGCAGAAACCTGGCAGAATGATGAGCTGTTTTTATTCAGATATAGCTTTGATGTATAAAGGGGACAGAAAATATGTAAATTTTGATGAGAAATAAATCCACCTGTTGCATGGTCTAGTTTCTATCATGCTTGTATTTCTGTCTTTTTTTAGGCTTAAGGCCAACGCTGATGCTAAAATCTTTGGATGTGATTATATGCTATAGCCCTCTGTCACATCTTTGTGATGGCCGTAACCAAAGACAGGGTATCCAGGTCCATACGTAACTCTAAAGGTGTAACAACTCTCTCAGGCAGAGAGTAGAATCAGGTGTTATTGGGGGAAAAGCACAATCATAATCACAGTCCAAAGTCAGCAAACGGGTAATCCGCACAACCGAATAACAAAGTCAGAGGGATAATCCAATATACACAACCAAAAAGCAAGCCAAACATCATACACAACAGGATAAACAACAGGAGTAGTTTGTAGAATGCTCAGAATCGTACTGACAAGCAAGACGAGACCTTACAACATACTAGCTGAATCCCATTTCAGGGGCTGCATCCTTCGAAGGCTGCATTTGAAGACCTATTGCGTCATAGCGGCGCGCCTAGGCTGTCCCATTTCAAAGGCTCCTTCGTATGCGGCCGACAAATGCGGCCTTCTTTTCCCTGAAAATGAAAGATACATCTGATGTATCCTCCGCGACCTAAGATATCTCGAGGTGCATTGCGCGTGAGGGGACCTTAGGGATATCAGAACGGTTGGCTGAGGAATATACGTTATTTAAATGTAAGGATTTAAAAACTCGAATAAGTAAATGTTAAAAAGCAAAATCGCAACATTTTTTGTTTTGTTTTAGGGAGCAATGAGCAAATGGAGACCTTTATTAAACTGCTTGGGGTAAAATGAATGCCAGCGCCTACAGTGAAGCGCATATAAACAGCATATAAACTAAACTCAAAGTTTTTGGCTCCATTGTTACAACGATTATTGCTGTTTTGTGATACGATGCGGGCGGGTGGATCTGTGACGCAAACAGGAAATCCAGTGCAGAGGTAGACCGTCTCATTTCGGTTCGGCCTTCGTCGCGGTCTACCCAGCTTTCCAAGCACACACCTTCATAGACTTCATAGACCGCGTCCTTTGAAGGATGCAGCCCCTGAAATGGGATTCAGCCACTGAGTCTAGACCGCGCTTATATAAACATGGCGGCCAAACCAGAAATGGCGGTCTAGAATACGGGTGATGGGGACCTCTGCTGGAGCAGCGGCGATGGTGATCAATGCCTGGTGAAATTCCATGATGAGAGATGGCTCTAACACAGTGGTGCTTGAAAGTTTGTTAACCCTTTAGAATTTTCTATATTTCTGAATAAATATGAACTAAAACATCATCAGATTTTCACACAAGTCCTAAAAGTAGATAAAGAGAACCCAGTTAAACAAATGAAACATAAATATTATACTTGGTCATTTATTTATTGAGGAAAATGATCCAATATTACATATTAGTGAGTGGCAACAGTATGTGAACCCCTAGGATTAGCAGTTAATTTGAAGGTGAAATTAAGAATCACGTGTTTGCAATCAATAGTATGACAGTCAGGTGTGAGTGGGCACCCTGTTTTATTTAAAGACTAGGGATCTATCAAAGTCTGCTCTTCACAACATGTCTGTGGAAGTGTATCATGGCACAAACAAAGGAGATTTCTGAGGACCTCAGGAAAATGGTTGTTGATGCTCATCAGGCTGGGAAAGGTTACAAAACCATCTCTAAAGAGTTTGGACTCCACCAATCCACAGTCAGACAAATTGTGTACAAATGGAGGAAATTCAAGACCATTGTTACCCTCCCCAGGAGTGGTCGACCAACAAAGATCACTCCAAGAGCAAGGCCTGTAATAGTTGGCGAGGTCACTACTAACTAACTACTAAGCAACTGAAGACCTCTCTCACATTGGCTAATATTAATGTTCATCAGTCCACCATCAGAAGAACACTGAAAAACAGTGTTGTGCATGGCAGGGTTGCTTGGAGAAAGCCACTGCTCTCCAAAAAGAACATTGCTGCTCGTCTGCAGTTTGCTAAAGATCACGTGGACAAGCCAGAAGGCTATTGGAAGAATGTTTTGTGGATGAATGAGACCAATATAGAACATTTTGGTTTAAAAGAAAAGCGTTATATTTGGAGAAAGGAAAACACTGCATTCCAGCATAAGAACCTTATCCCATCTGTGAAACATGGTGGTGGTAGTATCATGGCTTATGCCTGTTTTGCTGCATCTGGGCCAGGACAGCTTGCCATCATTGATGGAACAATGAATTCTGATTGATATCAGAGAATCCTAAAGGAAAATGTCAGGACATCTCTCCATGAACTGAATCTCAAGAGAAGGTGGGTCATGCAGCAAGACAATGACCGTAAGCACACAAGTCGTTCTACCAAATAATGGTTAAAGAAGAATAAAGTTCATGTTTTGGAATGTCCAAGTCAAAGTCCTGACCTTAATCCAATCGAAATGCAGTGGAAGGACCTGAAGTGAGCAGCTAATGTGAAGAAACCCACCAACACCCCAGACATGAAGTTGTTCTGTACAGAGGAATGGTCTAAAATTCCTCCAAGCCGGTGTGCAGGACTGATCAGCAGTTACAGGAATCATTTAGTTGCAGTTAATGCAGTACAGGAGGGTCATACCATGATACTGAAAGCAAAGGTTCATATACTTTTGCCACTCCCTAATATGTAATATTGGATCATTTTCCACAATAAATAAATGACCAAGTATAATATTTGTGTCTCATTTGTTTAACTGGGTTCTCTTTATCTACTTTTAGGACTTGTGTAAAAATTGTTATGCTCTGTAGCCAGAGCAGGATTTTGCGTTCGTGGGCGATTGGGACTACATCGCCCACAATCCCCTGCATCGGGAACATGGCTGTGGGCGCACCTGCAAATAATGTTGTTGATTTTGGTTTGCTCGCTAACCGTGTTCAGCTGGGCGTGACTCTTTTTAAGCCCTGCTTCCTCAGACGGTGGCGCGGGAGCATTGACCTTGTTGACTCTGTTTGTCTAAGTGGCGGATGTTCAGTTTTTTTTCCTCGCGCTTGGATTATTTGCGTGTGGTAGTCTGCTTGGATTACCTGTGTCGCAGTTTCACCCACTCTGGATTTTCTGCCTTCTTATGGTTGTGCGGCTGCTCCTGCAACCCTGTGTTGCCCGTTGCTGCACCCGTAATTTGTATCGTCTTTGTTTGCTGCTGTGCTACCTCAGTGTTGAGCTTCTCCCAGCCGGCATTAGCTTCCTGTAGCTTCTCCCAGCCAGCGTTAATAATAATAATAATAATAATAATACTTTACATTTAAATAGCTCCTTTCACAAGACCCAAGGTCGCTTTACATTAATAGCAATTACACAGATGTAGCATTAGCTTCCTGTAACTTCTCCCAGCTGGCGATAGCTTCCTGTAGCTTCTACCAGGCGGCAATAGCTCTTCGTTGCTTATCCCAGCCGGTGATAGCTCGCCGTAGCTTCTCCAAGCCGGCAATAGCTCTCCGTAGCTTCTTCCAGCCGGCGATAGCTCCCCATAGCTTCTCCTAGCCGGCTATAGCCTTTTGCGTTTCCTGTGTTTCGGTTCACTGTGTCGTCCTTGTTTGATTATTATTATCATCATTGCTATTACTATTATTGATATTATTATTTTTTTATTATTTCCTGCTTCTGTGTAGTTTGTTGCTGTCTACAGGGCCTCTTTTGTATATTTTGGGGAACTTTATAATAAACTGTCTTGTTGAAGACGAACCCTGCAAATCGTCTGCTTATCGCTGGACTGCCACATAACAGATTGCTCCCACCCACAATGCAGACGGTGGGTTACAGCCCCGCAGGACCCCCACGCCTGCTAGACAGGTTGACGGGGACTCCAGTCGATTCCGGCAGTTCGTTATCAAATGCAAAGCGTGCCTGGGATATTATTATTTTCCCTCGGACAGTGACCAGTTCGTACGTCTTCAGCTCACCGGCAATGCACTGGACTGGGCAGCAAAGGTATGGCCCCAGTTTGAATCGGGGACCTGCGACCGTTTTTTGGAAGCACTCAGGGCAGTGTTTGGCCCTCACCCGGAGCCGGTCCAGAAGCGCAGCCGGGGTCTGATGTCTGAACTCAAGCTTCCCAGCCCTCAGTGCCCACCTCAGCTTGCCCATCACCAATGAGATCCTCTGCTCATGGGCTGCCAGAGGGTCCTTGCTGGCACCAGGACCAGACCTGCCCAAAATGTGCTCCCTCCAGAGACCATCCAGATTTCGCTCCCTGTAGAGACCTTTCCAAGCACACCCCCCAACAAGGACGTCCAGAGCGCTTCTTGCTTTGCTGAGGATGTCCAGAGCACCATTTCGCTTGCCGAGTACAGCCAGAGTGCCACCCCTTTCATTGAAGATGTCCAGAGTGCCACTTCGCTCAGTGAGGACGTCCAGAGCGTCCCTTCACTTTCCGAGGGTGTCCTGAGTGTTTCTTTGACCGTTGAGGATGCCCTGAGCTCCCCCCGTTCACCAGGACCCCAAAGGTTAGCCTCATACCTGAGCACGTTAGCCCCGCATTTAAACACGTTAGCTCTATATTCAGGCATGTTAGCTCCGTAATCGAGCACACTAGCCTCGTATCTGAACACGGTGCATTGATTAGCTCCATTGTTGAGCCATTAGCGGCCCGTAGCTCAGTACCTGAGCTGTTAGCATCCAGAAGTCCAGTATTTGAGCACGTTAGCTCCGTATTTGAGCATGTTAGCTCTGTAATTGAGCATGCTAGCCCTATATCTGAGCACGCCGTGCCTGTTAGCTCCGCTGTTGAGCCATTAGCGCCCCGTAGCTCAGTACCCGAGCCATTAGTGTGTTTGACTTGGTATCTGATAAGGCCGACCGTTCCAGTGGAGCCTTCCCAGAGGCTTTCCAGAGCAGCTTGTTGCGTTCAAGGGTCATCCAGAGTGTTCCTCCACTCTTTGAGAACGTTCCAATCGTCTTGCTGCTCCCTAGGGACGTCCAGCCCAGCACCCGTGCTGAGCAAGTTCATCACGAGGATGACCACCCTTGCGGCCACTCCTCGAGCTTAAAAAGGACCAACACCTCTGCCGCATTCTCATGCAGTAGGTGGGAGAGCCATCTACGTCAAGAGGAGGAGGGGGTTCTGTCACCTGCGGCTGCATTTGTGAGGAGGAGAGAACAGGTTTAAGTAGAGATACATGAAAAGTGGGTGATATGCAATATGAGGGTGGCAATTTTAACCGGTAAGAGACAGGATTGATTTGTTTGAGTACCTTAAACGGTCTCACAAATTTGGGACTTAACGTTTTGTTTGGCAAACGGAGGTTTAGCCATACCATTTATACCATTTATATTGACAACCATACCATATGGCTGGGTCTGAACGTTTCTATATTGCGCCGATAGCGATCTGCTTGTATGCGCTATTTATGAAGATGTTAATGTTAATGCAAAGTTTCTTGCAAAATTCCTTCCACACTCAGGACCACACTGTGGTCCCCTGTCGGACACAATCTCCTCCGGGATCCCACAGAGCCTGAACACATACTGAAACATATACTCAGTGGTGTCTTGTGCTGTAGGGAGTTTGTCTAGGCGCCAGTCTACAGGATTTGGAAAAATGATCTGTTATGACAAGGATAGCAGTCTTTCCCTGTGATGGTGGCAAATCATTTACATTTACATTTACAGCATTTAGCAGACGCCCATATCCAGAGCGACTTGCAATTGGTACAATCTTACAATTCGAGCAATTGTGGGTTAAGGGCCTTGCTCAAGGACCCAACAGTGGCAGCTTTGCAGAGGTGGGATTTGAACCCTGGACCTTCTGGTCCATAGTCTAGTACCTTACCCGCTAGGCTACCACAGTAATACAATCTATGCCTAAGTGGGACCAAGGGGATGGACAAGGGTTTCAACAGACCTACGGGTAACTTCTGGGACGGTTTCAATTGTGCACAGGTGGTACAGGATCCCACCAACTCTCACACTTCATTCTCCAGCTGCCTCCACAAGAACCTGTTCCGGACCAATTACAGGGTGTGGTTAACCTTTGGATGACCTGCACTAGAATTACAGTGAATAATTTCTATAAGGTTATGCTGTAAATGGGAGGACGCAATCTTACGGTCTGGTGGACAGTCCGCTGGAGAAGTTTCATTCCCCCACTCCTGTCAAATCTAGTCCATGATTTCCCATGTGATGAGTCCCATCACACACTCGGGTTTGAGAATTGTCGTTGAGAGACTTTCCTCTCGATTGGCTTCCCACAAGTGTGACAGGGTGTCAGCTTTCCCATCTTTTGAGAGTGTATGGTAAGATATGGTGAAATTGAATCTGGTAAAAAAACAGTGCCCACCTAGCCTGTCTAGGATTGAGCTGCCTAGCGGTTCTCACATACTCTAGGTTCTTGTGATCAGTGAGCACCAATAAAGGATGTTTTGCCCCCTCTAGCCAATGTCACCAATCTTCGAGGGCTAGTTTCATGGCCAATAACTCCCGATTCCCCACACCATAGTTACGTTTCACTTGGCTTAACTTACACGAGAAGAACGTGCTTGGATGAAGTTTGGATGGAGTACTGGATCCCTGTGATAGGATACCTCCTACTCCAGTGGAGGACTCATCTACCTCTAGAATGAAAGGGGATTCAGCATTAGTTAGTTTCAAGATGGGTGCTGTAGTGAATCTGTCTTTAAGTGTTTAGAATTCCCTCTCTGCCTCGCTGGTCCACCTAAGTACTCTTTTAGTGCCCTTAAGCAATGCCATTAATCACATACCCCAGTAATGAAACCGAATCATCATGAAATTCAAATTTAACATATAGTTTGTGTACCAGAAGGCGGGTTAGTAAAAGTTTCACATGTTTGATGTGTTCTTCTAAGTTGGCCGAGTATACAAGCATATCGTCAATATAAACTATTACCCACAGGTCTATCATGTCCCACAGCACCTCGTTCATGAAAGCCTGCAACACTGAGGGAGCTATAGTCAGATCATAGGGCATCACCGCATACTCGTAGTGACCACTGGTTGTGATGAAGGGTGTTTTCCATTCGTCACCCTTTCGAATCTGAAATAAACTGTAGTCACTTTGTAAATCCAGTTTGGTGAAAACAGTCGCACCCCTCAACTGTTCCGCAGTTGCTGGCACCAGAGACAGCCGGTATTTATACTTGAGCGATACCGCATTAAGACCCATGTAGTCGATACAAGGCCATAGTCCTCCATCCTTCTTCTTGACGAAAAAAAAGCTGGCGGTCGCTGGAGAGGTGGCAGGACAAATGTAACCCAAAGACAGTGCTTCCAAAGTTCCAATGTATTCCAAAGTATCTGAACCTTGCATCCATGCATCTTATGTTAATTTCGGGTGATGTCATGGCACTCACCTCTAATAATGTGAGAGGATCTGGTCGACTGGGACAGGAAGCACACAAATGTCCAGTTCCTCCGCAATGGAAACATAGTCTCCTTTCGATTCTATGGTGGCGATCATGCTCGGAGAGGTGAGTTCTGCCCAACTCCATGAGTTCGGGTTCAGATTCTCAATTTGTCTCCCAGATTGTCCCAGAACAGGGTTCTCAGATTGTTGCCCACCTTCATTCGAATTGCTGGATTGTCTCTTAGCAGATTGTCCAAGACAATGGCGTGGTGTATGTAGGCTTCTATTTTGAGCATGGCACCGCGAATAGCCATTTCTGCTTGGAATTCAGAACGAAGTCCCTTCCGAAAAATGGTGAGCAGTGCCGGTTCATTCCAACCGCTGCTCGCAGCCAGAGTTCTGAACTCAAGATCATATTCAGCTGCTCTACATCTCCCTTGATGGAGATTACTAAGTCGGGTGCTTATACCAGGTCTCGCTGAAGGATGGTCGAAGACTTCTTTGAATAGCGAATAAAACCGGGACTCAGATCATAGCACTTCGCTATTCTGTGACCACAATGCTGTAGCCCACTTCTTGGCCCTTACAGTTAGTAGCAATACGACGAAATGGATTTTATCAGTGTTGCACCGAAACTGTTCCGGATGATGGACAATGTAAATGCTACATTGCATTACGAACTCTTTACAAGCATCCAAAGAGCCATTATACCTTTCCGGTAGGGCTAAGTGCACCAATGAAGGCGTTATTCTGGTGTTAGCGGTTGCTCCTTGGGCATCAGCAGGATCTGGATGCTCAGTGTTAGGCATAGCCGCCGGCTCGGGAAGTGGAGGAGTAGCACGCAGGATCATCTCCTTCTGTTCTTGTCGAGCCAGGCGATCCTCGAAACCTGCTGATTCCATGTGAAAGGCGTGGTCTTCTGTAATGAGTCACTCAGGCAGAGTGTAGAATCAGGTGCAGGTTTATTATGGGAAAAGCACTATTGTAATCACAGAGCAGTCCAAAGTCAGCAAACCGGGTAATCCACACAGCCGAATAAAGTCAGAGGGGTAATCCAATATACACAAACCAAAAAGCAAACAAAGATCATACACGATAAACAACAGTAGTTTGTAGAGTGCTCAGAATTGTACCGACAAGCAAGACGAGACCTCGGAATGTACTGACTCTAGACCGTGCTTATATACTACTAAACATGGTGGCCAAACCGGAAACCTACAATTCGGGTGACATGCACCTCTGCTGGAGCGGCGGCCACTCCACAGTCGCTGTGACAAAAGGCCTCATCTAACAGATAATGCAGTTAAACTAAAGCCATTATTCAGCCTGTTGCAACCTCTGCTCTTCACCTACTTTGGCTTTGGTATCACAGCAGTTAAAATACTGGACTACTGAGTAGAAGTAGTAGTCTGTGGTTCTAAAAGCTAAAATGTAATTTTATCAGTATTATCAACATATAATTTATCTGGATTGGATCATATGTGAGAGAAAGTTGGAGTGCACAAAACATGTAAATTAATAGCAATCAATAAACTGAGGGTTGTTTAGAGGTTCAAAGCAGCAGTAGTTTACTAGATATGTGGCTTTATTTTGAAGTTATTTTGACACTTATCCAGTGGGCTTCATCTTGGTCATGGAGAACAGACATGAAGCACTACTCATCTTCAGTATTATACCACATATCCAGTAACCCTGCCTTACTGCATCTAGACAATGAGATACTAATTACTACAAAAGTAAAGAGTTTCTAATCAATCCTCTGAGACACAAGTTTGGCTTGACTGAATCCTCCATGTAAGATTAAAAGGAAGACAAGCATCAAGACTCTTCTCCGTTCTGGCACCCAGATGGTGGAATGAACTTCCAGTGGTTGTCCAAATGGCTGAGTCTCTTGCTGTTTTCAAGCGGCGACTAAAGATTCACCTCTTTACTCAGCACTTAAGTGAAGACTGAAAATGCAACTGCATATTAAAAAAAAAACCATTTGCTTGTGTGTTTTTTCCTAGTTCCTGACTAATTCTGGTTGGAACGTCTTCTTGGGCTATTGCTTATTTGTACTAACATGAGGTTGTTTCTACAAGGAATAATACAAAGCACTTCTGTAAGTCGCCTTTGATAAGGGCGTCTGCTAAATGCTATAAATGTAAATGTATCCCAAATAGACATTACAGTGACCCTTTGGTTCTAAGACACCTGATATAAAGAGGACAGAACTAGCAGAAATACACCAAACACTGGGAAATAATGCTGGCAGATATAGAACAGATAGGTGTGGAGGAATAGAGGGGGAAAATATTACTACTGAGAGAATCCAAGAGCTGTTCAGAGGATACCCAAATAGGTTGGAAGGAGTTTTAGGTAAGAGTGGGAATATAAACTCACCAAGCACTTAGGAACACTATATTAATACTGAGTAGGGCCTCCCTTTGCTCTCAAAGCAGTCTCAGTTCTTCGTGGCATGAATTCAACAAGATGTTAGAAACATTCCTTTGAGATTTTGCTCCATGTTGACATGATTGCATCATGCAATTCCTGCAGATTTTTCAGATGTTCTTTTGGATTCAGATCCAGTGACTGTGAAGCCCTGAACTTAATGACAGATTCATGAAACCAGTTTGAGATGACTTTTGGTTGTGATTTATCATGCTGGAAGTAGCTACTCTATTAGAAGATGGGTAAATCATTGCCACAATGGGATGCAACAATACTCAAAACAGACTATGGCGTTCAAGTGATAAATGATTGCCAATAAAATATGTGCCAATAAAATATTCTCAACACTATTACACCAGCTCCACCTACCTGAACTGTTGGAACAAGACAGGTTGGGTCAGCGGATTAATGCTGATGATGAGAAAATCTGACCCCACCATATGTACCCCTCAGCAGAAATTGAGATTCATCAGACCAGGCTATATTTTTTCAGTCTTCAACTGTCTGCCTTTGGTAATCCTGTGTGTGAAATTCCAGGAGATCAGCAGGTATACAACCCCAAAGCAGAAAAAGTTGGGATGGTATAGAAAATGCAATATATGTGGTGTTCCTTACAGTTCCTTTGACTTTTATTTCATTTTATTTCAGGGCAACTTTTTTTTCTGGTCAACTTCATTTCATTTGTTGATATACATCCATTCCTGCATTGCAGGCCTGCAACACATTCCAAAAACAGTTGGGACAGGGACAATTTAGGGCTAGTAATGAGGTAAAAGAAAACAAAATAATTATGTGATTTCAAACAGGTGATGTCAACAGGTGATTATAATCATGATTTGGTACAAAAGCAGTATTCACCAAAGGTCTTTGAGGAGTAAAGATGGGCAGAGGATCTCCAGTTTATCAACAAATGGGTAAGAAAATAATTGAATGTTTGAAAACAATGTTCCTTAAGCTGTCGCTGTTGGGCCTTTGAGCAAGAGCTTTAACCTGCAATTGCTTGGACTGTACATTGTTGGATCTCTTTGGCCTGCACAACTGCAGCAGTTTGTTATGGCAGAGATTGCACTAGATATTGAAATTGTTCTTCAGATATAAATACCAGGATGACTTCTCACAGTTGGTGCAAATTACATGACAGTAATGACAAGCTCTGAATAGCCCATTCTACCTCGTCCCAGAGATGCCCTATAGGTTTAAAATCTGGGGGACTGTGAAGGCCAGGGAAGCAAGGAAAACTCTCTATCATGTTCCTGGATCCAATCCATGAATATATGACCTTTGAGCTTGATGCATTGTCCTGCTGAAAGTGCTCTTCTGCTACAGGGTAAACTGCTGCCATGAAGGGATGAACTTAATCTGCCACAATGCTTAGGTAAGTCTGGATGTCCAAATGCCCATGCACAGGTATCAGAAGCCTTAAGGCATGCCAAGAAAATATACCCAACACCTTCTTATCACACCATTACTCCACTTCAGGTCAAGTGAAGTTCAAGTCAAGTCAGATTTATTTATATAGCACTTTTTGCAATGAACCATTGTCTCAAAGCAGCTTTACAATTTTGGATTACCTTCTAATATCTAAGACCAATCCTTAATTGAGCATGCCTAGGGCAAAAATGGCAAGGAAATACTCCCTAAACTTTATATGGAAAAAACCTTGGGAGGACCAAGATTCAAAAGGGACCCATCCTTTTTAGGTGTCTTAGATGATAAATGCATAAATGTGGTTAAGGTAGTGGATTAGACCAGATAGTCCAGGGTACAATTCCTAGCATTTCCACATTGCCACTGTTGATCCTTTTGAGCAAGGCCCTTAAACCACAATTGCTTGGATTGAAAGTTGTGAGATTGGATCAGTTGTAAGTCACTCTGGATACAAACAACTGCTAAATGTTATGTAAATGTAAAGTGCCATAATGCAACATAATAGCATCTCTGAGGTGTCATGAAAGGAGTCGTCATGTGACCTCAGCCACTGAGATTACTAGGTTTTACTATTTGTAGGTACTGTATGTGTTTGAGTGAAATGAAACATTTTTGTTTTAGTCTTTAAATTGCTGACAAATTCCAAATAAAAATATTTTATTTGCAACAATGACAAGAGCATTTATTCACGGTAAATGACAGCTGGTCAAAATAACAAAGATGATGCAGCGTTTTCAGACCTCAATTAATATTACAAATAATAATACAAAGTAAACAAGTTTATATTCATTTTCTAACAAAATAATACTGACTTTGAAAGGTTTAACTTAGGAAAGTTCAGAAATCAGTATTCAATCACAGCTTTCATGTGTCTTGTACTTTTCCTCAATAAATAAGGTTTGGTTCAGGTGATCACCTAATCCATACCATAAGTATTGTAGAATGAACTGTGTCTGGGTTGGAATTAATCAGATAATGCAACGGAATTGCTGTGATACATGAAGATATATTGATTTTAAGAAAAACATGAGTGGTCCTTTAATTGTTTCCAGGCCTGTATATCGCAGATGGTCCAGCAAAACATAAACCTGTGCTAACCAAAGAACCAAAGCTGATGGGGAGGGCAATATCATCATAAACTGGGAGAAGCTTGTTTACAAGCGCAAAAACAAGCACATTACATTCAAACAATGGCACATCAGCTTCAATCCTCCTCTCAACCTTCACACCCCCTCCCTGTGCTCTCATCCCTCAGGGGGGTTCCAAAACCTTTCTTCATGTTCAAAGATTATCAGTTAATCCAAATGTGCAGGAGGGGAAGAAAGAGATAGAGAGCAAAAGAACGAAAGCGGGAGAGAGCCACCATTTGAGGGGGTGTCAGAGATTTTTATTTTGTTTGTCAGCTTTCATATTAATCCATTGGAAGTCAACCATTTTTTCCTCTTCCTCACACTTTTTTTGGTTGGGGGTGTGCCTGTGTAAACATTTCAAAACCCAGTAAACTGGAGAGAAAATTTTCAATGGATAGCATATGCCTGTATTAATTGTAAAGGCCATTATTTGGTGTCCATGAGGTTGAATCAGCTTAGCCACTCCAGTCGCCCATTTGCATACAAAATGCTTTATTTTGGCAATCAATGAAAGTGCTCCACTGTACGTGCAGCTTATCACATGCTTGCAGGGAATGGATTCCTTTGCCATCTCGTTAAATTCTGTTGATGCAGAACAATTTGAAACATGGCACGGGCCGCAATGACATTTAAAAGATGCCTCGGCTTAATTATATTTTGCAAACATTTGGCTTGTTTGTCCTCAGGGATAAAGTGCCTCCACTACAAAGTTAACTTGTTAATAATTCAAAGAAGAAGTGCTCTTTCTCACCCTCACTCTTTATCTGGTTTCTCACTTTGTGGAGCCTTAATCATTATCTCCTATTAGAAATATTTAAGGGCATCCAAGGTGTTGCATGTCCGCTAGAGAGGGTTGATGCTCTCGTTCACTCTCTCATCTACTATTGCTGCTATTCTGATAGGGAAAAGTGCTGCTCTGTGTATGACGCTAAATTTATTTTGATGAGGCCTATAATGGTCTTGTAGTGGTTTATATTGCCGAAATCTATAAATGTCTTTCAGTAACAACTTTTGTGGTTTTTAACCAAGCCTTGTGGTTTTATCCTGAGAAACACTGTTTAATCCCAATTTCCATCTACAGTATATTGTGGAATCATAGGCTAACTCTGTTTGACGTGGCCTTGATTAATAGCATCTGCCAATTAAACAATCAAAATCCAGTTTTCCTTTCTACGCAGGATGGAAATGCAGTTTGTCTTCCTACACAGAAGCTAAATAGAAAATAGAGCATAAAGGATATAAGGATAATACAAGGTTACAACAAATATCATTTAACAGAGAATATAAAACTGTAGAATATAATGCAATAGTGCAAATTATAAATAAAATACTCAATTTAGAAAACAAGTGAGTCTCTTAGAATTATTTAATACAGTAAACAGCATGCCTCAATGTTCTCTTGTGCTCCATCAGTCAACAAGAGGAGCATAGGGTGAGACCCTCTAATGTGGTCTGAATAAAGGTATGAGGACTAGAATTGGTGATAAAAGAATAGCTTGAGTAACACCAGAACCGGTGACGAAAGAACAGCTTAGAGTGGGGACTGGAACTGGTACCGGCGCTCAGAAAGAAAACAGAATATGTAGTTAGGGATGTTAAGAAAATCAAGCCTATTAAAATAACAAGCAAACCACAATGAGTATGGACAGTAAATCGAACCAGGGATCCCTGGAGGTGCGAGGTTAACCATTGTGCCAATCAATTAAGTTAGACCTGTAGTTCATTATGATACAAACTCAACAAGTACAATGCAAATCATATACATATCTTCATTTATAGTAGCAAGCATATAACTATATCTGCAGTAACTGCATGCCGAGTAGTGCAGCATCAGACATTTCTATCTGGTGCTTTACTCTTTTTGGTCAAGGAGTATACAGTGGGGCAAAAAAGTATTTAGTCAGCCACTGATTGTGCAAGTTCTCCTACTTAGAAAGATGAGAGAGGTCTGTAATTTTCATCATAGCTACACTTCAACTATGAGAGACAAAATGAGGGAAAAAAATCCAGGAAATCGCAAACAAGCAAGATTTCTGGCTCTCACAGACCTGTTACTTCTTTAAGAAGCTCTTATGTCCTCTACTTGATACCTGTATTAATGGCACCTGTTTGACCTCGTTATCTGAATAAAAGACACCTGTCCACAGCCTCAGTCAGACTCCAAACTCAACCATGGCCAAGACCAAAGAGCTGTCGAAGGACACCAGGAAGAAAATTGTAGACCTGCAGCAGGCTGGGAAGAGTGAATCTAAATTAGGCAAGCATTTTGACCCCATGCAAGATCTCATCTCGTGGGGTCAAAATGATCAAGAGAACGGTGAGCAAAAATACCAGAACTACACAGAGGAACCTGATGAGACCTGCAGAGAGCTGGGACCAAAGTAACAAAGGCTACCATCCTACCTACCTACCTGTGAAGCATGGGGGTGGAAAGATCATGCTTTGGGGCTGTTTGACTGCAAAGGGGACAGGACGACTGATCCGTGTTAAGGGAAGAATGAACGGGGCCATGTATCATGAGATTTTAAGCCAAAACCTCCTTCCATCAGTGAGAGCATTGAAGATGGAATGTGGCTGGGTCTTCCAGCAACAGCCCCAAAACATCACTGCTCTAGAGGAGATCTGCATGGAGGAATGGGCCAAAATACCAGATACAGTGTATGCACACCTGGTGAAGACTTACAGGAAACGTTGCCCTCTGTCATTGCCAACAAAGGTTATGTTATAAAGTATTGAGTTGAACTTTTGTTATTGACCAAATACTTATTTTCCACCATAATTTACAATTAAATTCTTTAAAATTCCAACAATGTGATTTCCTGGATTTTTTTTCTCATTTTTGTCTCTCATAGTTGAAGTGTTACCTATGATGAAAATTACAGACCTTTCTCATCTTTCTAAGTAGGAGAAACTTGCACAGTCAGTGGCTGACTACTTTTTTGACCCACTGTATACGATCTAGGACTGTAGCACTAGGATTTTTAAGGTTCTGCAGGGAGCCAGAGCTTAACCGGCAGCACAGGACACATGATGAGAACAAACACACTCACTCTCTCCACTGGAACAGTGACCACACATGTCTGTAGAACGTGGGAGAGTACCCGACAAGAACCCAGGTAGACAGACGAAGAGCATGCAAACTCTACACAGGCAGTAGACTCAAACCCAGGTCTCTGGAGCTGTGAGGTGGAAACACTAATTTGCAGTGTTATGCAAACATCTGGAGATTTCTGGTCAAATTACATGTTTTTGAAAACAAAAATAAGTTAAAAAAAAACCTAGAGCTAGAAGCTAGAGCTAAAATTTGACATATTTCAGCAGAATTTTAATGCGTTTGTGGGTTGAGAGTTTGTATGTGTGTACAGTCAACATTTTGCCCAAGTTCAACTAATGCAATTTCACTGTGGATCTCACACTGTGCCACAGCACCACACTACAGCAGCACCTTAAATAATGTCATTTCCCACCTGCTGGCTGAGATCAAAGCCCTATCTGCTGAACTTCAGTGCCTCCTGCATCTTCACGGTGAGTCCTCTACACACAGAACCAAACACACAAACGTACACTCTCCGACACATGCAGCGCTACAAAACAAAGAGGCTGCCGAACAACTCTATATGTCAAACAAAGCCAATCAATTGCTGGTGTGCGGTGTGAAAGCCAGTCGGCCGTGGCTTGCCTATGAAACGATATGTGAGGTGGATGTCATTACCTCACTGAAATGCTGAATGTTTTCAAGCACATTATTTCAAATGGTGACACTTTCATGGAGCGTCTGCTATTAGGCAAACATGTGCGATGTCCTTTGCTGTGTCTTAGACACACAACTTTCCATCAGCCATAAAAACAATCTACATGCAGTGTTATTATCAGTTTGTCTGCAGACAATTTAGCTGGGTGGCTAAATGAAGACGTATGACCAAATGAGGGTGACATAATTCTCAGAAGTAAAAGGAGCAACAGGTGTAGACTCACTGATCACTTTATTAGGTACACCTCCTTGTTTCTAAACCATTGTCCATTTTATCAGTTTCACTTTGTAGTTCTACAATTACCGACTGTAGTCCATCTGTTTGTCTACGTACTTTGTTTAGCCCTTTTACTCTTCTCTCTAATGGTCAGGACCCCCACAGATCAGGTACTATTTGGCCGGTGGATCATTCTCACCACTGCACTGACACTGATGTGGTGGTGGTGTGTTAGTGTGTGCTGTGCTGATGTGACAGGATCAGACACTGCAGTGCTGCTGGAGTTTTTAAACACTGTGTTTACTCACTGTGCACTCTATTAGACACATCTATCATATTGCTCCATCTTGTAGATGTGAAATCAGAGACAGTAGCTCATCTGGTGTTGCACAGTTTGTGCAAGTCTTCCTCTAATCCTTCATCTATAGCATGTTTACCTTCCACCAAGTTTTTGCGAAATTTGAATTAGCTAGTGCTCATAGAATTCTGCCTAGTGTCACGCTTAGAGAAAGGGAGGACTCGGGAGGCGGACGTAAGTGCAAGTGAACAAAGTTTATTTACAGTGATCATAGTGAAGAATACAAACAAACAACACAAACACAAACCAAGAACGATAACAAACATCTAACACACAAGCTAACAAGGCTAAAGCTAATAAGGGACACATACAACAATAGGCTAACAAACAATGCTAACACACAACCAAGGATGAACACAAAACACAACTATAAATAAAGACAACTGGAGAAGAGACTAAGACACAATAACCAGACAAAGAGAAGGGAACCAACCAGAGAAGGAATGAGGAGCGAAGGAACAGGAGCCAAGAACAACCACAATGTGGTTAGCTGTGACCGGGGCTAGTGGGTAGAGTATGGAGACGCAGGCGTGGTGCTAGTGAGTGCAGTTTCCGTCGTCGAGGTAGCGGGCGTGGACACCGGCGCTAAGCTAGCGAGCTCTGACTTGGGCGTCATGGTAGCGGGCGTGGACTCAGGCTCTGGGGTAGCGGGCGTGGTCCTCCGCTTACGACAGCGCTTCCTGGTTGCCTGGGAGAGTCCGCTGTCCGGGTTTTGGAGGGTAACTGCTGGACAGGAAATCTCCATGTCAGAGTCCAGGCTGAGCTGAGTTAAGGGAGGCTGGTACTCCCATTTAAGTTGATCCTCTGGGTACTCATCATCTGATGAGTCAGACCACATGCTCCGGAGGACTGGGGACACACTTGCTATGTCCTTATCCTGGTCTGGCTTAATGTCACACTTAGGGAAAGGGAGGACTTGAGAGGCGGATGTAAGTGCAAGTGAACAAGGTTTATTTACAGTGATCATAGTGAAGGATACAAACAAACAACACAAACACAACAAACATCTAACACACAAGCTAACAAGGCTAAAGCTAATAAGGGACACATACAACAATAGGCTAACAAACAATGAAGACAAAACATAACTATAAATAAAGACAACTGGAGAAGAGACTAAGACACAATAACCAGACAAAGAGAAGGGAGCCAAGGACAACCATAATGTGAAGAAACCAGACAAGGAAGTGCACAGGAAGCGGGGTATATATAGGAGACAGAACAGCAGGTGGCTACAGCCCCACCTGCTGGGTTGGAAGAAGAAAGCAGGGGGAGCTAAACAAGATGGATGCAAGCTGAAGGCTGAAGGCTTGCATCATCATTGCACCTAGGGGGTACTGGTGGCTGTATATTTTTGGTTGGTAGACAACTTTCAGTCCAGCAGTGACAATGGGATGTTCAAAAACTCTAGCAGCAGTGCTGTGTCTGATCCACTCATACCAGCACAACACACACTAACACACCACCATATCATATGTCACTGCAGTAGTGACAATGATCTACCACAGAAATAGTACCTGATCTGTGGGGGGTCCTGACTATTAGAGAACACAATAAAGGGAACTAACAAATATGTATAGAAACAAATGGACTACAGTCTGTAATTGGAGAACTACAAAGTTCTTCTATATGGTAAGTGGATCTGATAAAATGGACAATGAGTGTAGAAACAAGGAGGTATACCCAGTAAAGCAATCGATGAGTGTAGATTACCTAGTGAGTCCCCTTTAAAACTGATGTGTGAATGTGCAACATGTGGATGTAGGCAATAGTCAAGTTATTAAACAAAGATGGTCAAAGTCCAGCAGACTTACTACAGTATACCATCTGCATATTACATTTGGCATAGGTTTTTATATTTGCATTGAATCATTTTGCACACACCCTTATCATCAGCGACTTACAACAGGAAATCTTACAATCGAAGCAATTGTGGGTTAAGGGTCTTGCTCAAGGACCCAGTTGTGACAGCTTGACAGAGGTGTAATATGAACCTTGGACCACAGTCCAGTCCAATACCTTAACCGCTAAGCCATCACAGTTCGAGATGTCCTTCCTGACACAACCCTCCCCATTTATCCAGGTTTGGAACTACCACTAGGAGTACACCCCCCAGCAGTACAGCAGTACCCCCCTTTTTTCCACAAACACACATTGCAAGGCCCAACCTGGATTGGACCCAGGCCCTCAGACACTGCCATTTTCCAGCAGATGCCTCTACTCTATGAATCACCCAGGCTGTAACTGAAAGCATCAGTATGACAATGTGTCATATTCATACAATAATTCACAGTAATATCTAGTGCGAATAATAAACAACAGTTCAATCTATTTTGGTACACACGCAAGAGAGCATCTTTAAGACTGTGGCATAGACCTTCGAGTTATTGGTTTTTAAATTGCCATAATTTGTACTCTTGTAAAAAACACTTTTGTTAAAGCTCTAAAGCAACTGTCAAGCCTCTGGATAAAATGATAAAACCAAATCCAAATAAGTATAAAATCTTTTTTTTCAAGGACAATGCAAAATAAATAGAAAGTTTAGAAAAAAATCTCTCAACAGGTCAGGCTGAGAGGCTGACTTTTTACAATTGTAATACCTGTGGACAGAAATCCTTGTCCCTCGAATCAGTGTCCACATCTGCTGCCTTTCATCTATCCATTAGAAATATCATTAGAAAGAAGTTACCTACTGTTAGGAACAGATTTTCTGATCAGGACCCAGAAGACCTTCCAATTTGGGTTCAATCTCCACTCATTAGTCTAAGCCATGAAGCAAGGAGAAATGTCCTGTTGCTGGCCAGGAGATGAGAAGATAAGCCCAACTATAGGTCCATTCTTAAACCCATCTGATTCATTTAAGGAGGTATACAAACACATATACTATAGCACTTATATATATATATATATAGATATAATATATATATATATATATATATATATATACATACATTATCTCGTCTAACCAACATGAACAATGATTATATTGGATACCTGTACATATAATATATATATATATATATATATATATATATATATATATATATATATATATATATATATATATATATATATTTATAAGTGCTAACTCAGAGCCTTTGCTACAATCATTGTGACCCTGTCAATAATGTTATTTATTACTAGTAAGACTAAATGGCATTTTTAAGTTCCTTCTTAACAAAACAAATTAATCTAAAAAACTGCTTTTGACCGGTTCTAAGCTTATTTGTGTTCTACGAACAAAATCTTTTTGTGTATGTAACATGACTCTTCAATACTTTAAATATGAATATAATTAAAATAGTAAAAGTGAAAATGATTCCTTACACCTACTGTTTTTGATTTCATCTGCCCATGTTGTTATTTATAAGAAATATAGAGACTAATATGCATTAGCCCCTGTACGTTTCAAAGGACTTTGCTCATTGGTGTATTGGAAGTATAGGTCCAAAGCATCTGCAGCTTCATTCCATGGAGGCTTTACTAACTGGGGGCGCAAGTTGAACCAATGACCATCTCAGCATGTTGTGCTTGGGAGAAGCCATCCTTCACATCACCTGTACAAAATAAAAAACAGTGTTTGAACGAGAGAATGATTGAAGTTAAGTTATTATTCTTCCGGTAAAATTTTTCATCTTGATACCTCCCCATTTCAGAACCTGAAGCTGAATTCAAGATGGCGACCATGTTGGTGACATGGCCTAACAGGTTTGTCCGTTCCCCCACAGACTGTGTCTAAAATTCTATCACTGCCTGTCAAACCATTTTCATTTTATATCCTTAATTTTGAGACATCTTTATTAATACATCAAGTTATTTTCTTTTCATTATTTATCATTCATTCACTTTCGTAAGTGTTTAATCCTGATCAGGGTCGTGGGACAGCCGGTGCCAGTGTTAGTAATTTTTGCAGAATGGATAATAGTGAGTTCCCAAGACCTTGGTTGCAACTCCACATACACTTCCAGCATGTCCTCTCCACACCACTGTAACTTCTGTAAAAGGCAAGGATTTGTAGTCGTATGTCCTTCACTTCACATAAAGTCGAATTCATCCCCCATCAATACCACATAAAAATTAAAGCCTACTCGATATATAAGAGCGAGCATTGATTTAATATTTCACCCAGGCAGCGAAAGGAGCCTTTGCTCTGCACACTCGACTCGCAATTTGGAAATAAATTGACTGATTTAGAAAGAGGCAGAGGAGAGTGAAGGAGAGCAAGCTAGAGATAGAGAAAAGGGGGCCCAGTGTGAACCTTCTCCAGCATCGCTGCATAAGGTGACATTGCACAACAAATCACTTGCATGAATATAGAGAAAGCAAACAATTGCTATTTCTGAAAGCAATTTTGTTTGGCCAGGGTGTGTTGATTGCCATGTATGTCAATACACTGCTTGGGGAGACGCAACGTTTCATGACAGTAATGCTATATTTTGTCATTAGCATAACAATCAGAGGGTTAGGACTTTTATCAAGAACGTAACAAAAATGCTTTCTGAGGTAGTAAAGAAAGGGAACCTGTTAACCTGTTAAATTCTGTCTCTGGAATCTGTGAGACTGTACTGGTCCTGAATCCACTGTATTTGGATTGAGCCTAATGATGAATAAAAAATTCTGCTTTCGAACTGCTCCCATTAGGGGTCGTCACAGTGGACCATCCACACATTAAATCAGGCCCAGGACTCCTTCTGGATGCAACCCTTCCCATGTTATCCAAACTTTGGTCCGACACTAGGAGTACAAACGCATCAGCTGAGGTTTTTCCATAAACGCACCATTTGATCTTCAATGCAAGCCCAATTGAACCCAGATCCTCAGACACTGCAGCCGATTGTTTGTTTGTTTATTTAACATCGCTATCAGCATCAGTTTTCATTTCAGCTACACACAAGAGGTTATATCTATACACAAGGTTACATCAAGACTGATCATATATATATATATATATATATTATATATATATATATATATATATATAATATATATATATATATATATATATATATATATAACACAGTGTTGTGCGTGAACGAGTTTCAAAAGAAAGCGTTCATTGAACACGCTCATTTTTTGTCGTGAACGTTGAACTGAACGCAAACACATTTTTTAATAAAGAACTTTGAACGTGAATTAGTTCACATTATGTGTCATGAACGGCAGGCAATCACTGTAAATGAACGTTGGAAATTTGTTTTCCATTGAAAACTGAGTGACATCTGTTTTTCTCTTTTGAAACGCACGACGAGAAAGTTCCTCCCTTCTGTATTCTCGCTGGTGCAGCTTAAATCATGAATCACCAGACAGAAATGGTTTGACATTGTGTGCGCAATGCATTGCGGGCAACGTAGCGTCCGGCTGAGACTAGTTAACATACGGGCTAGTTAATAACATACTGGCTTCCGCACGACGTTTACCCGTGATGAATTGCAGCAGAGCGGGTAGGCATAGCAAACGCCGCGTACACAATTGCAGTGTCATGAGCAAATGTTTACAATGAGCAGTTTCCAAAGAACGTTATAGCGATTTCTAGCTTGTAGTGTGAAAAAAGTATTTATTTTAATATCTCACGTAAAAAAGTAAAATGAACTTAACTTTGAACTAGTTCAGAATTAAAAATTGTGACTTTGAACGTGAACTGTTCACTTTGAGCATGTATAAACTGAACTTGAACTAGTTCAGAAAAGCTGTGAACTGGCACAAACACTGTATATATATATATGTAAAAATGGTTATTTTTGTAAGTGTCACGAACTGGTTTTTTGCTTTGTTTGAGTTAACCCCATCTAGTGGCTGGAATGGATGGGCCCACTGGCAGATAAAGGCAGGTGATTGCTACCTGGAGGGGTGTGTCAGAGCATGAAGAGGATCAGTCTTTGACCTCACTTCCTCACGTTCATGAGCCACAAACACTGCTCCTACATTGTTTTATGCAATCTTTAGTTTATCTTTGCAATCCTTATTTTCATTCAATTGTGAAAACTTATATGTCTTGATGCATGCTCAATATCCAGGTAAGGAAAATCCCAGAAGTTGAATCTGTTCATCTGGACATAGATTTTGTTGGAGAAACGTTTTTCGTCATCATCTAAGTGACTTCTTTCAGTCTCAGCAGTTGGAAAACTTCCCCAATCTTATAATACAGCACCTTTGCATAACGACTGGTATACCAGCACCATTGCATAACAATGGGACCGTGATCAGTTTTAATATGCAGATTGACATAGCCATTAACGACAATGGCCACGTGTGCCATTCACACAGGATTGGGGAAGGGCTGCGATGGCTCCGTTGTAAGATGGTGAGAGGTGCACTCTCAGGCCCCCCTCCTCGGTTCAGGGGGATGGACGTTCCCCTTTTTACAAAAATGGCTTTTTTACTCCGTGTTCACACCATCGTTCCTCCCGTATCAAGGATCTGCACGTCTTCACCCTTGAAAGAGGTGGCCACTGGCCTGTAGGGTGGGTGTAAACCGCAGAGATCCTGACCTGATGAGGGAGCTCTCTTCTATGTTGTTGCCATCCGTTTCGCCAGTGGCTGTTTGGTTTCCCCGATGATGTACAATTCCTGGCAATCCTCCCGGCACTTAACAGCGTACACTCTACATTACTCTGTTTGTGCTGGGGGACCCGATGGGGTAGACCAGTTTTCTGGAGTAGCATGTTGTTCTGGAGACGCAGTGTTTGGAAAATATGCATCTCAATTGTTCCGGTGGTTCCTGCCACATATGGAATCACCACTGGTTTACGCTTAGACTGCGGCTGTGTGTTCTTCCTCTCGTCGATCTGCTGGAGCACTGTTTGGGTTGGGCGTCTTAACCGGCATTGACAAAGGCCCAGTTCGGATAACTACATTTGCCCAGGGCCTGCCTTAAGGTGAGATTTCTCTCCATCCTTTGGCCGCTGTGTCAGTGGGGACGCTGTCCTGCTCGGTGGTGACAGTGTCCTGATTGACTCCTAGTTTGTGCTACAGTGGATGATGAGAGTCAAACCTTAAGTACTGATCCTGTATGTGTTGGCTTACGGTAAACATCAACTTACAATCGTCCCTTATCTCCAATCACAACCTCACAATCCAAGAAGGCTATCCTGGCGTTTCTTCACATCCTCCCTGGTGAACTTAATGTGTTTGTCCACTGAGTTGATGTGGTCGGGTGAAATGTGGCACTTCCTGAGATTTAATTTTATTGGCACTTCGAGATTTAAAAAACCCAGGTGTCATCCACATATCTGAACCAATGGCTGGGTGGTGTTCCTGAATAGGATCTTAGTTTCCACTTCTTCCATATACAGGTTGGCCACGATAGGTGAAACTGGGGAGCTCATGGCGCACCCATGTTACTGCCTATAGTACTGCTCTCTGTATGTGAAATGGGTGGATTGAAGACACAGCTCCAGAAGCAAACACACCTGGTCAAGGGAGTTAAGGGTGGTCCTATTGCTGAAAGTGGGGTCATCCTGTAGTACGAGGTAGTTCGATCAACGTTTTCTTGAAGTTTTCTACACCATGCTCTCTTCTGTATTGTACGAAGATGTATATTACACCACAATTTAATTTCCACACTTGATGTATATTATCGTTGCTTACTCTATCACACACACTTGCACCTTAAATATATGAAGGTCTCCTGAAATCTGTACATTGTACAGGTATTTGCTGTTTAACATCTGCGTTACGTTCTGTGACTTGGACCAGACATTACCATAGTCATATAGTCCTTTTAGACTACTGTAACATAAAAATAAAGGATATTTTCAATTTTATTGAAATAAGACAGGCAATTAATATAGAAATATGTATTTTTATTTATTACATAAAATATGGTAATCAGAGTTCAGTACACTACTGTACACTGTAACATCATACGTCAGGCAGTGCTATACAGCGACTTTGCTGTTTTGAGACCTCGGACGTTAAAGCATTTGACTGTAATAATATTGTATGTGCACTGTCTGTACTGTATATTGCCTTGTTTCTTGAGAGTGGCTAACTCTTTTGTTTGTGTTAACATGCTTGACCAATAAATCTGATTCTGATAGCATCGCAGAGGTAGGTGAAAGTATTAAATAACTGTCCAGATTAATAGATCCGTTTCTGTTTGACAACTTGAAACACTTTTTGTCAGGGGTCAGCATCAAAATCTAATACATCTCCGATGAAGTTTCTTTTGCATGCGCCATAACCACTACCCCCCAAGGGTCTGCTGAGTTATTGTTCGGGATCCTCACAAAGCAGCACAATTGCAGCGTATGTTTAGCACAGTTTAGTTGCTGCGTGATTGTGTTATTAGTGGCTTCACCTGGTGCTATTTAATTGCACTCTCTGGCACTGACAGGCGGTGCACCCTCGCATTTTGCCTGAGACCTCACCCGTCTCACGTGCTCGGAGAGCCCGCTACTCTCGGTCTTTTTCTCCTTTTCATCCTGTTAGGGAATACAGGTATGGCCTGTCTTGCGTAGAAGGTGGGCCGAGTAGAGCTGCAAGGCTCGAGGTAAAATGGTGAGGGCGTAGTCGCTAGGAAAGGCAAAGCTTCTCTTCCTCTACTAACTTCTTCCTCGCCTTCGCTCTCCGAGTGCCGTTGCCGTGCTATTCTGAGTCCGCGTTAGTCGGCTTTTGCGTCTGCCAGTGTCTGGCAGTGTGGCAAGCCAATTACACTTGATTGCAACACTAGCGATCAGGGGTTCGAGACTTGGGTCGCGCACGAACTGCGGCCCCGCCACCACTAGTTCTACTCATCTTTTGGTTCATTAATTCCATCTGGAGCTAACTGCACTTGGGCTCTAAAATAAAATTTACATTTAACGGTTCGTCGGCCTCCCAATATGACAAATCGTAACATTCTCCAAGTTTTTTGTTTTTTTTTAACAAATATCTGAGCCTAATGTTTCCATGAGAATTAAGAAAAGTTTCAATTTAATAACACTAAAATTAAGTCAAATAGAAAAATAGCAGGTCAATCAATTCACAGTCGAGCTGACTAGAACAGCCTGAAAGTAAAACTAGAATTTGGGGTAGGATGACAGATCTAAAATGACATTCTTTAAAGCGGCGGGGGAGAAGAAAATTGAAGAGCTGAGTAACAATAAATTAAGCCCTTAATATGCTGATATTTTGAAGTGCTTAAGAATTTCATGATGCCATGTCATGTCTATTGTTTTCATACATGCTTAATGAAAAACAGAAAGTAAGAATCATGGGGTGGTGGGGCCTAGCCGGCAGCACAGGATATAAGGCAGGACCTTCCACTTACATAATTATCACTGTAGCTAATTAATGCAGGACTATGGTGGCCCAGCGGTTAAGGTACTGGACTATGGACCAGAAGGTCCAGAGTTCAAAACCCACCCTTACCAAACTGACAGTTTTGGGTCCTTGAGCAAGGCCCTTAACCCACAGTTGCTCGGATTTCAAGACTGTATCAGTTGTAAGTTGATCTGGGTAAGGGAGTCTGCTAAATGACGTAAATGTAATGCTACACCTAACCTTAACTTCAGTAACATAAAGCAAATCTTTTGACTGTTTGGTTTTTCAAAAGAAAGTCACAGTTTTTGAGAAAAAAAAAGGAAAAAAGAGATGTTATCCTCCTGGGGACCAGCAAGGTGTCCCCACCATCTCTCTCTGTAAGTAAAGGTTTTTGGGACTTTCCACTGCTGTAATGATTAATGACATAATGACATAACGACATAGCTTATTAACGCTACACCTACAGTATACCCTACAGTAAAACTAACCTTAACCTCAGTATCTTAAAGCAAAGAAAGCTCCAATTTTCCTCATGAGGCCAAATCTCCCCAAAAGGTAAATATAAATATGTCAGATATCTATATCCTTGTGAGAACATTTGGACCTCACAATGATATATCTTACGCATACACACACAGGAACACTTCAGAGATACAAACTGATTTAACGCCTGTCTCAAGTCAGTAAGCTACTAATGACATTAATTTTGCAGTTTCTGGTGTTTGCATTGTTGCAGTGCACAAGCAATAGGCTCCGTCTGCATCAGAGTCAGCATGAGGCGGCAGCATAATACTAATTCTAGAGACAGCAGCGCCATCTCGTGGACACGAAGAGTTTCTGCATTCAACAATAATAATATTTATTTTTATTATTCTACTTTTGTTTCAAAATACGATAAAAAGTAACTACTATTACTTTCACTACTATCAATACCACCACCACTACTGTTGCTGCTACCACTCCCACTACTACGTCTACAGTCACAGCTACAGTGGTGCTTGAAAGTTTGTGAACCCTTTAGAATTTTCTATATTTCTGCATGAATATGACCTAAAACATCATCAGATGTTCACATATGTCCTAAAA
Source organism: Ancistrus triradiatus (assembly GCA_025084515.1). Classification (NCBI taxonomy): domain Eukaryota; kingdom Metazoa; phylum Chordata; class Actinopteri; order Siluriformes; family Loricariidae; genus Ancistrus; species Ancistrus triradiatus. Next base: position 214,098 of record JAJAGP010001000.1, read on the forward strand.
GTAGATAAAGAGAACCCAGTTAAACAAATGAGACAAAAATATTATACTTGGTCATTTATTCATTGAGGAAAATGATCCAGTATTACATATTAGCGAGTGGCAAAAGTATGTGAACCTCTTGGATTAGCAGCTAATTTGAACGTGAAATTAGAGTCAGGTGTTTCCAATCAATGGGATGACAATCAGGTGTGAGTGGGCACCCTGTTTTATTTAAAGAACAGGGATCTATCAAAGTCTGCTCTTCACAACACATGTTTGTGTGGAAGTGTATCATGGCTAAAGAGTTTGGACTCCACCAAATCACAGTCAGACAGATTGTGTACAAATGGAGAAAATCAAGAACCATTTGTTACCCTCCCCAGGAGTACCAAAAAAAGATCACTCCAAAGAGCAAGGTGTGTAATAGTTGGCGAGGTCACAAAGGACCCTAGGGTAACTTCTAAGCAACTGAAAGCCTCTCTACACATTAGCTAATGTTAAAGGTCATGAGTCCCACCATAATAAGAACACTGAACAACAATGGTGTGCATGGCAGGGTTGCAAGTAGAAAGCCACTGCTCTCCAAAAAGAACATTCCTGCTTGTCTACAGTTTGCTAAAGATGATGTGGAACAAGCCAGAAGGGCTATTGGAAGAATGTTTTGTGGACGGATGACAATGTTTTGGAGAAAGGAAAACACTGCATTCCAGCATAATGGTTTGGGCCTGTTTTGCTGCATCTGAGCCAGGACGACTGCCATCATTGATGGAACAATGAATTCTGAATTATATCAGAGAATTCTAAAGGAAATGTCAGGACATCTGTCCATGACCTAGGAATGATTATACAAGAATAATGTTTTATTGCCAATAATGGCCAAGTCGAAGTCCTGACCTTAATCCAATCGAAATGTTGTGGAAGGACCTGAAGCGAGCAGCTAATGTGAGGAAACCCACCAAACATCCCAGAGTTGAAGCTGTTCTGTATGGAGGAATGAGCTAAAGCCGGTGTGCAGGACTGATCAACAGTTACAGGAAACGTTTAGCTGCAGTTATTGCTGCACAGGGGGGTCACACCAGATACTGAAAAAAAAGGTTCACATACTTTTGCCACTCACTAATATGTAATATTGGATCATTTTCCTCAATAAATAAATGACCAAGTATAATATTTTTGTCTCATTTGTTTAACTGGGTTCTCTTTATCTACTTTTAGGACTTGTGTGAAAATCTGATGATGTTTTAGGTCATATTTATGCAGAAATAAAGAAAATTCTAAAGGGTTCACAAACTTTCAAGCACCATCTTACAACTAATATAGTCATTGTCAAAAAAAAATCACCCAGATACACATAAAAAAAAACAACCCTTACTAAGAAGGAGTTGTTGGAATCAAATTAAACTTTATATGTATGAATATAATGATGATATATGTAAGTGATTATAATATTAGACTGGAAGGATATGTTTATATGCAAAAAAACTATTTATCCAAATAGGTGTATATTTTTAATTTTATTATTATATGAATTGTTTTGGGTCATTTTAAAATCCTCCTAGGGGGCTTAGACTAGAGACCCATCTTGTCAAAGCCATAAATCTCTAGAGACACCCCTGGCTAAAACAAAGGTAATATAATGTAATGGTGGCCTAAAACATTTGCACAGTATTGTATATAGATAGAAAACACTGGGATTGAGAAACACTGTTTTAAGGTGATCTCACCTACAAAGTGAGTCCAGATTATGTATAATCAGAATGAGAATTCATTTTAATTTTATACCATTTTCTGCTAGCCATTTTCTCCCTAGTGATGAAATTCTAAGAAAAATCCTTCAAAAAAGTAGACTTGTGGGCATTTCCCTCAAAGTTACAAGAGCCTAGTAAAGATAAATGTTCATTAAGCATTTTAATCCCTAAAAGAGGTCATAAGGTGAAAAACTGTGAGGAATAGAGAGGAGGACTTTTAGGAGGCTTAGGAGTTCTCTTAAGCAGAGAAAAATCCAGAAAGCCTACGAGGCAAAAGAAATGTTCTCCAAACACTGAATAACAGTGAGTTAATCAAATGCTACCATTAGACCATGCAGGAATAATGTTTGTGGTTGACCTTATTAGGGATATATGCACATGTCCTATCCAAACCACCACTTAATTAGACACGGCAGCAATCAAAGTTACTGAAAAGATCGGAGCCACATTTTCTCCAGTTCACAGGCTATGCAATAGATTAAGTAGGCTACAAAAATTACCAGCCTGGTAAATAAACTGTTATATATATATATATATACACAGGTAGTCCTCGGGTTACGACGGTCTCGAGTTACGACGTTTCGTGGTTACGACGCATCTCCCATTTACTGTATAAAGCCTTGTTTCGCACTTAAGTGGTTTTGCGTCGTAAACGTCATAACGCTAACTTCGTGTTTGGTGTGAAACCGAAAATCGGTTTATGACACCACCTAGGAACGAATCTGTGTCGTAAGTCGAGGACTTACTGTATATATATATATATATACATGCACACATATATATATAGAAATAGCATATAATAGGCTATACAGTATTTCCCTAATTAAGAGTGCGTTTCTGTGTGTTTCTCTGTGTGTGAGATGGCACTTACACTTCTGTGATGGCAGCATTAATGTAAAAAGTACCCTGAGATTTTACAGCAACATAAGTGGCCTTCAAGACGATCTTTTCCAGGGACATCGATGCATTTTTCAACAAGACAATGATGTAATTCCCTTATAGTCTTTCTTTTGAGAAATATTGTTTTTAAACATTTTATTAATTTTCCTACACATTTGTTGATAAACTGGAGATCTTCTGCCCATCTGTGTTCCTCAAAAACTTTTGTGAATACTGCTTCTGTACCAACTCATGATTATCACTGTTGATCACCTGTTGACATCACCTGCTTGAAATCACATCATTATCTAGTTTTTGTTTTCACCTCATTACTGGCCCTAAATTGCCCCTGTTCCAACTTTATTGTTGCAGACCTGAAATGCAGGAATGGATGTTTATTACCAAATGAAATTGACCAGAAAAAAGCCTGAAATATCTTGTCTGCAATGAAACAAAAGTCAAAGGAAATGTAAGAGGACTGTCTATTTTGTTTATATAGGTTAATATATAAATCTGATGGTAGGGAAAATGGGTGACCAGATTGTTTATCTTCAGTGACATATTCACTACATTAAATGAATTTACAAAGTATCAATAACAAATAAACATGGTCATCAATAGTAGACAACAAAATGAATAAAAATCCTTAATATTTCCAGCAATGGACTGCAGGAGGACACATAGTATACTTTGCATTTTACCCAGACAAACATAACTGCCATGTCTTCTGTAAGCAAGTCAGCCAATGCTGACCTGTTGAAAGCTCTTTATCACTCACTTACCCTTCATAAAGCGAGGAGGTAAAGGTCACTGCTCCATGGGGAACCAACCAGTCAGTCCTTTCATTGTGCAGTGGGACTTATATGCAGAGTACATTTTGCTTTGGAGGAGAAAAAGAATGGTGTTTGACACTTGAGCTCAGTGCAGTCAATTATCACCAGAGTAACAGGAAATTCTGCAAACTCAGGAGAGTAAAAAGGTCATTTGTCCATGCCGAGATTATGCAGCTGACAGTGGAGGGGTGGATGTTAAATCTGACAGCTGAATCTTGTTCCTTCAGACCAACAGACAGATACATGAGGAACAGAAAGAGCTCATCAGTGGGTTACAATGACTGTCTCTGCCATAATAGATGAACAAATATGATACGTTTTATATTGGGACAGCACAAACACATCAACACAACACAGCACAACACAAACACACAAATTTACACATCAGTTCAGCTTACACATGCAGATTCATGTCAGCATAAATTAAATGAGATGGCTCTTGGTGTATGGTTAATTTTGTACACCAAAGGCTCAGTCAATCCCCAAATACAATGGTACCTCAGTTCTTGTTGTTAATTCGTTCCAGGGGGCTTGTCGAGAATCGAAAACGACGAGAACCTATTAGGAGTCGCCCTCCTCAACGCTAGAGGGTAGCGTCAACTCATTTTTCGGCCTGGGCATGCTTGGTGCAAAAGCGCATTGCGATTGTCGACACTTGCTGCCTCCAGTCAGTCAGGTTTCGCATCCTCTCGCTTCACATGAGGCAGATGCCTGCGAGACCTCACCTGTTTTGTACGTCCCATCATTTATGGTTTAAGGATAATGGTAGACTGCAATTTCGTAGAATCACAGCCACAGTATGGCGAGGAAGCCGGAGGTGAGGTCAGGGTGTAGTTCGTTAGCATAGAGACAGATCTTGACGGCATTCGCCTGCTCCTTGCAGGTGTGGTGGGTTAGGAGGAAACACCAATTCCCCGATTGCGCTATTATTAGCTGAATCCCATTTCAGGGGCTGCATCCTTTGAAAGCTGCATTTGAAGACCAATTGCGTCATGCGCCTAGGCTGTCCCATTCCGAAGGTTCCTTCGTATGTGGCCGACAAATGCAGCCTTCTTTTCCCTGAAAACAAAGGATACATCTGACGTATCTTTCGCGACCTAAAATATCTCGAGGTGCATTGCGCATGAGGGGAATTTAGGGATACTGAAACGGTATTGGCCTGCGTCACGCTGCCGAAGCAGTCACGTGACACCTCCCACTCTCTGCTTCCGCTCGGATCTCGCTGCACACGCTGTGCATGCTCCGGCCCAAGCTATGCTGAGTGTGTTCACTGATTTGCGTAAGGCTCAGCACTTTACGCCAAAAGCGTGGCCAAAAGCTTTCGGCTTTTTGTTTTCTTTCTTCGTTCTTTTTTTGTTTTGGCCCACCACGGCGCTTTGAAGGAGACTAGTACTTGGTGGCTTGGCCTCTCCTCCTTTCATTTTATTAATAAAGGAGCTGTTTTGTTTTTGAGTCTGCTCTGTGTGGTGCTTGTTTCTGACCTTTTTATTTCTTTTTCATCTGTGATACTACAATGATACTACCACCACCATGTTTCACAGATGGGATAAGGTTCTTATGCTGGAATGCAGTGTTTTCCCGTCTCCAAACATGACACTTTTCTTTTAAACCAAAAAGTTCTATCTTGGTCTCATCTGTCCACAAAACATTCTTCCAATAGCCTTCTGGCTTGTCCACGTGATCTTTAGCAAACTGTAGACGAGCAGCAATGTTCTTTTTGGAGAGCAGTGGCTTTCTCCTTGCAACCCTGCCATGCACACCATTGTTGTTCAGTGTTCTGATGGTGAACTCATGAACATTGTCATTAGCCAATGTGAGAGAGGCCTTCAGTTGCTTAAAAGTTACCCTGGGATCCTTTGTGACCTCGACATCTATTACACGCCTTGCTCTTGGAGTCATCTTTGTTGGTCGACCACCCCTGGGGAGGGTAACAATGGTCTTGAATGTCCTCCATTGGTACACAATCAGTCTGACTGTGGTTGGTGGAGTTTATAAATGGTTTTGTAACCTTTTCTAGCCTGATGAACATCAACAACTCTTTTCCTGGGGTCCTCAGAAATCTCCTTTGTTTGTGCCATGATACACTTCCACAAACATGTGTTATGAAGAGCAGACCTTAATAGATCCCTGTTCTTTAAATTAAACAGGGTGCCCACTCACACCTGATTGTCATCCCATTGTTGAAAACACCTGACTCTAATTCTACCTTCAAATGAACTGCTACTCCTAGAGGTTCACATACTTTTGCCACTCACTAATATGTAATATTGGATCATTTTCCTCAGTAAATAAATGACCAAATTATTTTTGTCTCATTTGTTTAACTGGGTTCTCCTTATCCACTTTTAGGACTTGTGTGAAAATCTGATGATGTTTTAGGTCATATTTATGCAGAAATATAGAAAATATAGAAAGGGGTTCACAAACTTTCAAGCACCACTGTACATTAGACAGCATTGTACTGACAATGTGCAAGCCCCTTGAAATAATCAACTATAGATTCATTAAAGTGTGATTATTATAATATATTATTCATTTTAGCAACAGACCATGAGAGATTGTGTTATTGTGAATAAAATCATGGCTGTGATTTGGGCGCTGGCATGACCCAAAGGTGAGTGCCGTAGATATTCTTTTGCTTTTATACAACAGTGTTTTTTGAAACAAAATAAAGAAAAAAGCCATGAATTTCATACTGAATATGCTTTAATACTGACAATTCCTTCTGCCAAATAGGATGTTCACAACAAGAGTTTATATAACACTACACGATACCCAACTAAAAATCAAATTTACTTTTTATTTACATTTCCTGAACTTTATGGATTTTGGGCTGTTGATCTCAAAAGTCACCTTAAATTTGATTATTATTGGATTTCCCATGATATTTGAAGTCTACATTTCGTTTCGAGTCATTTATTTTAAAACGTCGCTATCAGCATCAGTGGCCATGTTCAGCGACACACACAAGGTTACATCCATACACAAGGTTATCTCAAGACATGGTCACTCGTACACTCAAGTCAATGCCAATTTAGTGTAATCAATTAACCTAACTGCATGTCTGTTGGGACTGTGGGAGGAAACCGGAGTAAAAAACCCACGTGGAACACGGGTGTGGACATGAGACTCACACAGAAAGGACCCACGCCACTCCACCCTGGGATTGAACCCAGGACTTCTTTTCCTTGCTGTGCCTCCCTCATATCTGAAGTCTACTAGTATGTTACCCACAAAGCAGCTGGTTTTGGTCAGTCCAGGTATGTCTGGGCATGCCTCCCAATCTATTTATTAAGCAAATACTGTCTTAAGCATACCTGGGCAGGTCCTTAATCAGGTTGAAGATTGTGGTGGCCTAGTAGTTAAGGTAACTGGTCTATAAAACCAGCAGATCCAGGGTTCAAATTCCACCTCTACCAAGCTGCCACTGTCGGTCCTTGAGCAAGATCCTTGAGTCCACACTTTCTTGGGCTGTAAGCTTTTATCAAGTTGTAAGTTGCTCTGGATAAGGGTGTCTGTTAAACAACATAAATGTAGATTGTGGCAGACAGGGCTATACAAGACTGTTGTATGGATGCATGTTGATGCATGTTGTTTTTCAAGCAACAGCACAGTAAGTATAATTAAGTATAGGATTTACTAATTCTTAAGAATATTTTACTACAGAGGAAATATATCATCAGTGTCACAACAGCTGCCATACATTCTATTACATCTGTGGACACATCATGACCACTTATTAAGAAAGCTAAGGATCTATAATTCTGATGTAAAATCGGTGACCAAGTCAAACCCAAGGCTCCTAAAATATGTTATGGGACTGTGCAGTCAACCTGAGAGCTTGGCTGAGAGCTACTTGGAAGTCAATGCCACTTGCTATCCCAGTGATATGGTGAGAACAGAAGGATCTCATATTTACTCTACTGCTACTTCTGTCTGATCTGTGTATCTAGCTTCTCTACTAGAAGTAAGAAATCTACTGAGTACCCCAATCTGCACCAGATACATGGAGCCTAGGTAAGGCAGACAAAGATGCCACAACTCATGAACCAGATGTGGGAAATGACACTGGTCCAGATGTTAAACCCTTTACACCTGATTAACCTCATTTGATCACACAGCCAAAATGTGATCTCTTCAGGGACTTATATTTGTTGAAAGCTAAAGCAGATTAATGAATTGTGATTAAATTCAATACATTTATTTATTGTTTCTCCAAATTGCTATGTGATTCAACAAAACTCAATTACTTTTGGTCCAGCTTTGCTGCTGTTTTTTTTTAATAATCGTTTACATTGGTCCAGTGTAATTGGATATAACATGTTTTTGGCTCGTTTATCACACTTAAGCTAAAATGCCGTGCTCCTGTTTTTTGTGGCATGATAAATAATTAGACCCAATCACATCTATATAGTCAATAACAGAGGAGTTATCCATCTAAACATAATTGTTTTGAGTTCAGGGGAACTTTAAGAAAAATTATCAAAGAATTCATCTGTGATGAACTGTCTAGGTATTACACCCATGTTGCAGCCACTATCTCCAGTTCAACTTCTGTGTCCTCAACAGGTTAAGGCAGTAACTGATGAACGAGTAACTGATGGACAGATATCTACACAGGATCCCTAATGCCACTGCATTTTTAATTTATGGAAATGCACAATAATCTCACAGTAATCTCACAGTAATGTTCTGTTACAATCCTGTTTAGGGTAAACAATGACACTTAAGAGGATAGTGTGATGGACCTGATACCCTGATACCTTTGTTTGATGAGGCCAAAATTGCACTGATAGACAGTATTACATACAAAACAGAAGATCAGCCAGATGAAACAGACTCAACTAGTGAATGTGAACCAGTTTATATTCACAGGTTAGAGAGAACATACACCAAAGGAGTACTATTTACAATGAAGGACACATACACTTATGACACCATTTACAGCTTGGTTATAAATAAATAGTGGGAAGTCATCTACGCAAACACGAGTAACTTCACAAAAAAGTATCTAAACATATCAACCAAGTTAGAACAGTCTCTAGTCCAAACGGAAGCTAATGAGCAAAGCAAGCACACCACCGTTAAGATAGTTTGCCATGGACACACACACACACCACACACACACACCACCCACCACACACACACACAGTGTTCAATAAACACTGACATCGTTAGACCTGTTTTAGGTCTTTAGGACTGTTTAAGTTTTTTATTTATATAAAAATGTTATTTATATATTAAATACAAATATAAAATAAATGTATTATTAGTTTAAATCATCAATAGTTTTTCTTATTTAGTCTGTCTTATTCCTTTGCGTCTCTTCATAATCATAATGTAATGAAATTTCATCCACTAGGACCTGTGGGAGGCTCTGCTGCCCCATAAAGTTCCTGAAACCTGAAACAAGGGTTGAATCTTTGGTTGATCTGTAACAGCTTCTTACTCTGCACCAATTTGCTAAAATACACAGGCGAAAACATCTCAAATGCAGCCAACACATCTAAGATCTCATTATATGATTGCTAGAATATTATGATTATTCAACCTGTTTTATTGTTAGTTCTAAACATTGAAGTTAAATAGATCTACAAAGAAATAGACACAAGTTATTGCATGTATTACTGCATTTAAGAAAATCTTTAGTTTGTCAACAAAACTAGAGTTAAAAAGCAGTTTTGGCTGGTACTGCCACTTTTGGTCTATTACTTTTTTTCCTCTGGTTGGGCATGTAGTGGAATTTGATTTGTTAATATTTCTGTGTGAAAATAAAGAAAAAATAAATTGAGAAACATTTTTTTCTGCTACCAAATATCACATTGTCCTATAGATTCAGTCATCCATGTTATTAGACATGAATGCAACTACAGAGCAGATGTACGTGGTTATACCATTCTATATTCTCAGTAATTGACTAGTGTATTTATGTCCTGATACTGCAATTAACATTTAAATTGCATGTACCTTTGCTTGTTCTGTACCTGTTGTTGGTGCATGGATAGTAGTTAAGTCGTCCAGACATTGACCTAATACAGACAAGAATCTTCACAGAAATTTGCCGCTATGAGGCAATTTCTGCCAAATAGTTATATGTATTTAATTTTATGCTGGTTTTATAATGCAGACCTTTTTTTGGGTCATTTTTTTAGATTCTCTTAGGTGGTTTAACTCTAGACCCCCTTTGTCAAAGCTTAGCCCCCCCCAAATTCATAATTCTCTAGTGTCACCCCTGTGAATAAAACAGTTTTAACTACTTACAAGTCACCATAGGACAAAAGGAAATGCTTATATCCAAGCCTGGTATGTACTGACCTAGAGTAAATGAAATTAGTTTAGGATTGAATTAATAACCATCACTATCATATGAGTCCTGATAATTTAGTCAGTTTTCCTCTTTCTGTTTCTTGTGATGCATCCTGTGGGTTTCTGATCATGGGTCTTTTGGTACTCCTGGTTTGAGTTTATCACAGCTTCCAGTTGGTATGTGTGCAGGAAATCAATTAAGTCAACTTCTTGCTCTTCAGGATCACATGTGAACTGAGTGTTGAAGTCCAAACTCTCAGCCTCCATCAGTGGGTCAACATCTTCCCTCTGCTGCAACTGCTCATAGTATTTATATCCCTTAAGCTCCTCCTCTAGATTATCATCGTCATCATCATCATCATCATCATCATTAGTGTCTTCCTCTACCTCCTCATCTTCAAAACTGCAGCCCACAACGCCTCCTTTTGGGTAATGGAAGACATGTTTGTGATTGCTAAATGTTATGTGCCTTCTTCTGCTGGGTGGCTCCATCTCCCTCTTGTTTTCTAGAAATTTCTGCCCTTCCTCTTTAACACCTGTCTTCTGAGGCAGACAAGGATGGTCTTCTCCCACTTCTTCCTCCTCGTTATTTTCCGGATCTTCTTGATAGTCATCTTCATCATCACTGAAATCTTGTATTATTTCCACTTCAAGTGCATCCTTTTCATCTTCACTTGCTGCTTCTTCTTCATCTTCTTCGTCTTCTGCCGGTTTCATTTCTGCAGCACTGTTCTCAGTGGTGACCACATCACCCTCATCTGACTCATTACTCATCTCTTCAACATCTTTATCTTCCTCTTCCTCCTCTTCTCTTTCCATTCTTTCAGCTAGTTCCTCTGGAGAAGGAACATCCACATGTGGCTCCTGTAGTATGCCGTTTGGATAGTGGTGTCTATAAAGCAGTACCTCATGCTGGGGATAAGTCTCTTCTGGATAACCTGTAGAGGTAATGACAAGACTGCACACTGATTGAGGTTAAGCAGTCTCAAGACTATTGCACTGACCTGCTATGAACAGACATTCAATAATCAATAACGTTATTTAAGTAACACTATATAACACGTGTGCAAGCATATACCTTCCCAATCTGCACAATACGGGGTTTCCTCAGCTTCCACCTCGGGAGAGACACCTTCTAGTGACCGACTCTCAACCATTACATGCATGATTTCCCTCAGTTGCTGAAGCCTTCTCTGCTTTTGCTGACATCCTTGTTTACGAGACCTGTAGCTAGGACAAGCAAGAAAAAATGAGGTTCGTACAGAACTTTGCTAATACGGGGCATTTACTGATATGGAAAGGTTCATTATTGTTTACAATAGAAAAGGCCATTTAAAATACAAGCACAACACTACAGGTCTCCCACAACTATACAATGACGCATTACAGTTTTACAAAATGCCCTACATTTATTTAGACTTTAATTTCATTGCATTTTATTGGGTATGAAACCAAAATATTACACGTTTTGTCCGGTCAACTTTATTTAATTTGTTAATAAACATCCATTCCTGCATTTCAGACCTGCAACACAGGAAACGGGGGCAAATTAAAAAGGGTTAGTAATGAGGTTTAAAAAAACTAAATAATGATGTGATTCAAACCAGATATCAACAGGTGATAATAATCATGGATTTTGTAACAATAGAATCTCCACAAAAAGGCTGAGTCTTTGAGGAATAAAGATGGGCAGAGGATCTCCAGTTTATCAACAAATGGTTGATTAAAATTAAAATGAAATATTGGAAAGGACATAATGGTCCCCTTTGCAAGAATGTATGTATATTAACAAGTGAAATTGATTGTGCAAGTTCTCTTACTTAAAAAGATGAGAGGGTCTGTAATTCTCATTAATAGGTACACTTCAACTATGAGAGACAAAATGAGAAAACAAATCCAGGAAATTACATTGTAGGATTTTTTAAATAATTTAATTTGTATAATCATGGTGGAAAATAATAGATTTGTCAATAACAAAACAAAGTTCAACTCAATACTTTGTAACATAACCTTTGTGGCAATGACAGAGGTCAACGTTTTTCCTGTAAGTCTTCACCAGGTTTGCACAACTGTTAGCTGGTATTCTGCCCATTGCCTCCATGAAGATCTACTCTAGAGCATTGATGTTTTTGAGGCTGCTTCGCTGGACAATATGGACTTTCAACTTCCCCTCCCAAATTTTTCTATCTGGTTGAGGTCTGGAGACTGGCTAGGCCCACTCCAGGACCTTGAAATGCTTTTTATTTACGGAGCCACTTATTTGTTTGTCCGAGTGGTGTGTTGGGGATCATTGTCATGCTGGAAGGACCCAGCCACGTTCCAATCTTCAAATGCTCTCAACTGATGGAAGGAGGTTTGGCTAAAATCGCTACGATACATGGGCCGTTTCATGCCCTTCCATTCTTCCTTAACACGGATCAGTCGTCCTGTCCCCCTCTGCAGAGAAACAGCCCCAATGTATGAGGGAAAAAAATGTTTCCACCCCGTTTCCAAACCCCCGTGCTTCACAGTAGATATGTGTTTCCTTGGGATGCAACTCAGCATTCTTCTTCCTCCAAACACGACGAGAGTGAGTTTTTTAAAACCAAAAAGTTCTATTTTTGGTTATTCTCCCAAGTCCTCTTGTGGATCATCCATATGCTCTCTGACAAACTTCAGATGGGCCTGGACATGTACGTCTTAAGCAGGGGGAACATGCCTGGAGGACAGGTGACCAAATACTTTATTTTCCACCATGATTTTACAATTAAATTATTTAAAAAATCCTTACAATGTGATTTCCTGGATTTTTTTTTTCTCATTTGTCTCTCAGAGTTGAAGTGCACCTATGATGAAAAATTACAGACCTCTCGTCATTCCTTCTGTGTAGGAGAACAATCAGTGGCTGACTAAATTCACTTTTTTTTGACACACTGTATACTCTTTCATTTTCTGTTTTACACACTTCAGAAATAAAAAGTAATGTCTTTGTTCTTTGCACTCAGTGAGTGGGGGGGGGGGGTTGTGTAAAGTGGGAGTTTAAATGCTTTACCTGGCAGGCTTTTGGACAGCTTTCGGTGCTCTCCTCACTCTCACACCATGCACTTGTTTCTGTCTGGACTGTAGCTGAACCATTTCATAACCAGCTGGACAAGCATTACACAAGTGTTTAGACTTCTTGCAAAAATGAAGACTGCAACAATTTCCACAATTTTTTAAGTAAAAATACAGTCAGACTTTTTTTAATATAATAAAAAAAGATAATAATATTATACAGGTATGCATCATTTAACGACCATCCGATCAATGTCCGTTCGCTTTAACGACAGAGGTCTTATATTAAACTAATAAAGGAAATAAAAACCTGTCTTTTAACTCCCAATGCTGTGGCTGTAAACTGCTGGTCACCTCAACAGCCAATCAATACTGTGGATGCATGAGCAGAGGTGGGAATTAAAGTCTGTCATTTGTGAGAGTGTATAACTAAGTTCGTCATGTGCTTGCTTGCTCGTTAGCTCATATTTGGACTAGAGGCTGTTTTAACTTGCTTGATGTGTTTACAGACTTTTTGTGCAAGTTACTCGCTTTTGTGTGTATGACTTTCCATGACTTATTTGTAACAAGCTCCAAAAGGTGTTCGTAAGTTTATGCCTGTTCTATTGTGAGTAGTACTCCCTTATTTGTCCCCTCTCTACCTGTATATTCTCTCATGTCGAGTCTCTGTTTCATCTGGCTGATCTTCCGTGTTGGTTGTAATTCTGTCTATAAATGCAGTTTTGGCTTCCGTCAAACAAAAGTATCAGGTTCATCATAACATCCTCTAAAGTGTTATGGCTTTCCTGTACACAGGGTTGTAACAGTACATGACTGTATTTTCTATAATTATTGTAAATTTCCATAACTTAAAAATGCTGTGGCATTAGGGATGCTGCGTAGACGGCAGCAGTATCACTGATGTATTTATGTATCATTTGCGTAAAAAGACTATGTGACTATGGTAACGTCTGGTCAGTGTCAATTTCCGTCATTGTCCTATTTCACAAAACATAATGAATGACAATGAAAAATTGGAAAAGATATGAAGGTCAAGCCCATTTTATGTGATATATCAAACTTAATGAATGTCAGTTAGTTTCATATTAAGCTCTGATATCATTTTTATCCCAGCAAGTCTATTTTAGTCCCATTAGAGAATTACTTAGCATTAATTAAGGAATTAAGGAAGACATACCAACATATTAGACATTGTTAAGAGAGTATATTACAAAAAATATTCCACCATCACACCATCATACTCCTAACCTGCACATTTTGCGTGTTTATGGGAGTGACATAGAGTTTGATGTTCACAGTTTCTGATTGTCTTGTAGCCTCTAATGCTACAAGCGCAGCCTGCCTACCACCTAAAAAAACCTGGACTCCTTCCTGAGTATATGCCCTAGCGAATTTCCTTCTAACCAATAGTTTATATTTACTTGCAGTGGTGTAAACAAACATAAACACATTATTCTGACCGAACAGATAATGCATCTAAATACACACCCATGAACATGGATTATCCAGGGTTTATAATACGAATCTTTGGCTTTCATTTACAGTTGTGTGACCAATGGCCTCCTGCAGTGAGGAAACCTCCAGCTGGTGCTTTTAACATTGTTACACAGCTATAATGAACAGTTTATGGTAGCTCGTGGCGAGGATTAACAGGGTTTAACAAAATTCAGCCACCCTGGCTATAACTCAACAGCCACACAAAAGTCTTGAACCCAAGCAAAACTGTTTGTGCAGAGCAAAGAATACATGTATATTAGGGAGACAGAGAGAGGGATCCTCTGTCAGTATCACTTTCTTTATCCTGGGGAATCCATCTGCTCAAGTAGCCTGAACCTCTTAGTGCTTAACCCTTAGTACTTAACATGCAGTTAATTGGTACTGGAAGCGACTCGGCTGATACAGCATTCCTTGTGCTTGCTAATCCGGGTTTACTAACAAGCAAGGAATAAAGCTCCCTCAAATCTGTGACAAAATCTTAATCAACTCTATCATGTGGAATAACAACCGAGGTGAGAAAGGGTGGTCAGAATTGATAAGGTACTGCTAAGATGCTTGCTAAAAATGAGATTACATGAGTTGTTAAAGTTATTGTTCTCCATTATAGCAATGTGTAGTGCAAATTAGAATACGCACATATTTCCTGCGTTGTGCTTTCGGGGATTGAGAAGGAGACTCTGCGTTCTTGTTTGGGGAGCCGGTCGTTGCATGTGAGCTGGAGAACAAACAAAGTCACATAAGAGCAAGTATTATTTGTGACATATTCTATTTCAGTTGAATACTGTGAAAGGATACATTTATTGGGGAAACTGTACAATTGAAAGGAGGCTCTGTACAGGAGTACCCTGTTACCCAGTCTCTAGTCTGGATGAGACACCATTGGGCATGGAGGCATACATGTTCTGTATGGTGTCCTGTCGCACACTTGCACATAAATGTTGCAGCTGGGCCTATAGATCTTGCACATTTGTAGGTTGCCAAAGCTGGCGTCCCAGCTGGTCCCATAAATGCTCGATTGCTCAGGATGGCGTTGGAATCTGGCTGAGACATCGCTGCCATGACAGGCAACACATGTCGGTTCCATGACAGCAAAAGAATATCTGTCTCTGTCCAAAAATGGTCTGGGCATAGACAGGGGTGTGTAGTGAAAGTGCCACCTGTGTCTGGATGGTAGAACAATGAAATTCTGTTAGCTGCTCATGCTTGTTGGTGGATCAAACAATCCTGTATTCTGGTTGCCTGTCTGGGCCATCCAGAGCCTGATCTCCATGTATGCGTGCTCTCACAGAAGCACTGCTCCCAACAGCTAGGACAGAACAGCCTAGATATTGGGCAATTTGATGAAACGGCATCCTGCTTCTCTCAGTCCAATGGTCTCTCAACTGGGCAAAATCTCTTCAAGTGCGTCATAGAGGCATGTCTAGCAAGCAACGAACTCTCATCAAGAGGTACATTACCCAAAGGTAGCCTCTGAAAGCCTTTTTGTAGGGCAGCAGGGGAAGCACTTTTATGCCCTCTTGTGGCAAGTCCCAGTGTCTAATCAGACCACACCTGTAATCATTTACATATCTGCCTGAGACATTACATGCCACGTTTTGCAGCAATCTGACATTTCTATCTGGTTGTGTTATTTTTTTGTCAATGAGTGTATTTTAAAATGGTTTCAATTAGAGTGACTTCATAAACTTTCAACCATTATGGCCCACAAAGCAGTCTGATAAAATGTAAGCACAGCATTCCTACCTTGACAAATATGTAGATGATATAAAGGAAGATCCCAAAGCCATAAACAGGAATGATCTGACTAATTAAATTGCGTTTTCTTTCTTTCTTGGTCCTGGATATGGTCTCAGAACTGTGTGGCTTTGAATAAAGAGATTCAGCCCGCCACTGTTCATGTTCTTGTGAGAATGGACGACTGTGTCTAGGAGGAGGAAAATGTCCTGGACCAACTGCCAATAGAATCACATAAAAAAAGTATATAAGCTAAGAAACACATAGAACGGTCAATGTAGCAGAAGGTACAGTTTGAATTTCTTTAGACATTTGCTTTTACTCTAATATGGAATCCAAGTTCAACAGTGTTACGCTGACTTATGTGAAATATTACACGTACAGTACCTAATACTGAGAGATAATATTAAATAGTAAATTATTTGAGGTTTAAAAACAACTTCACAAAGTCAAGAGAATAAACAAGCCCTATCTAGCAAAGCTTTCTCCTATGATCTATGATTACTCCTACAATTACCTTCATCTGGCATGTAGTCATTACCTGTCTGTCTCTAGTTTTCTGTTCACAAACTAAATGACAGTTGTGTTGATGTCATCAATGAAGAAATGTAACAACGTGTACTGACAAGTCAGTTTTACTAGCTCCTGAATTTGAGTCAAATGTACTTACTTGTAATCAGACTTAACATTATGACCACCTTGTTTCTACACTCATTGTCCATTTTATCAGTTTCACTTGCCATATAGAACCACTTTGTAGTTTTACAATTACAGACTGTAGTCCATCTGTTCATCCTCTTTAACCTGCTGTCTAATGATCAAGACCTCCAAAGGTCCACAACAGCTCAGGTACTGTTTGGGTGGTGGATCATTCTCAGAACTGCAGTGACATGTGGTGGTGTGTTAGTGTGTGTTGTGCTGGTATGAGTGGATCAGACACAGCAGTGCTGGTGGAGTTTTTAAGCATCTCAGTGTCTCTGTTGGACTGAAATAGCCCACCAGCCACAAATGTCCAGCCACCAGCATCCGGTAGGCAGCGTCCTGTAATCAGTGATAAAGGATTCGAGAACGCCTAACACAAACTGTCCGTCAACAGATGAGCTACTGTCTCTGACTTTACAACAACAAGGTGGAGCAATATGGTGTCTAATAGAGTGCACAGTGAGTGAACAGTGGTTTTAAACTCCAGCAGCACTGCTGTATTTGATCCACTCTTACCAGCTCAACACAGACTAACACAACACCACCACCACCACATCAGTGTCAATGCAGTGCTAAGAATGATCCACCACCCATATAGTAACTGATATGTGGTGGTTTTGTTGGGGTCCTGATCATTAGAGAACAGGGTAAAGGGGACTAATAAGGTATGTAGATAAACAAATGGACTACAGGCTGTAATTGTAAACAAAGTGCAGTGACCACTAAAACTTAAATAAAGAATAAGCAGAATATAAACTGAAAAACATGAGAATGCCTAAGACGTTTGCACAGTACTGTAAATTCAGCAAAAGTTATGATCAGCTTGTTTTGTCTATAGATTTAACGCCATGTCTACACCATGGTAATATTCATGGCAGCAAGGTTTTACATTAAACTTCTGTCGTTTTAAAGTTCATATGTAATGTTCCATTATATGAGTGCCATTAGTTTTGTATGTGTTAAGTAATCAAGCACTTTGGTAAGTTGCATGAACTTTACACTCACTTTTAAACTCAATATTAAATCCAGTGTTGCCAAGAGATGGCAGCTCTATGGAAAAGTTTCATCGCAAAATATGAAAGAAGATATGCAAGCCTTTCTTCCATGCAGATAATTCTAGTGTTGTTGCCATTGCCACAGAGATGTGATCCTCTACCACCAACACCTACACACACTACGTTGCAACCCAGTTTGTGATGGCATGAACCTTCACTGATGCAATTCAAACCAGGAATTGACCCAGGACCTTAGAAATGGTTGTTTTGAACAGCTGGCTCTTAATTTTAAGGGTTATTTAAATTAAGGGTTAAGGGTCTTGCTCAAGCACCAAACAGGCAGCTTGGCAGAGGTGGGATTTGAACCCTGGTCAATAGTCCAGTGCCTTAACCACTAGGCTACCACAGTTTGTCGTTCCCATACATTGGACGGTTAGTTACCTGAAACGTCTTTACTTTCATTTTCGTTTATTCGTTTATTCATGCTTTATTTTTTGTTGTCCAGATAATTTTATTTGATGTCTTTAAAAGGAAAATTAAAAATGACAGGTTACAAGGAAAAGTAAAATTACAAGTTGTAGTATTTTTAAATGGTTACGTATTAAATGCAATTAATATGTAGACTTATATAGAACTTGTTTGTTGCTTTTATTTCGAGAGACCCGGAAACCTGGCGCTGAAATTTGACAAACCTTCGCAGTGTGCGAATCCTGAGAAAAATAACATCTATGCTGCTCAGTGATTCTAAGATTTCACTGTGACTTAAACATAACGTAAAATCTGATTAATCCAATCCGTTGAAAAAACTGCAGAAGCCCCGAAAACAGGCTACTGTTAGATATTTTCTTGCAATAAACTTCTCATTACTATGACGTAATTATGTTGTTTTTACGACATAATTTTCTCGTTATAACGAGGCACTTCCTCATAATTCCGGCATAATTATGTCGTTTTTACAGACGTAAACATGTCTCGTAATAACCACAAGCTGAATGATTTTTTATTCTGTGTCGGCACTGTATGATATAACGACAACGAATCAAACGAATCATAATGTTCGATTCATTTAGTTCGAGAGAATCGAATCATTGAAGTGTGTGGCGTTCATCCAGTAAACGCTGCAATTAAACAAACTACAAGCCGTCCGTTGGTTATCTTTAACATTTTAAACGTGAAAAAGAAGAAGGAAGAAGAAAGTAGGGTCAAGTCAATAAACTCTGAAGCACTTAAGTGAACAACACGAAGTGAGATAAAGCAAGGGATATGAGGGACATGTAGAATAGCCACAATCACAGGGAAATGGACGGACGGGATTAAGGGGTTTACAATAACCTTACCCTCCGACTGAAGGACCACTTGTTTCCTACTAGATATAAACAGTTTGGGGAGAAATAGGGCGACGCAGAGGACGAGACAGGAGAAGAAAATGATCTTCTGAAACGCTGAAAGCAACATTATTGCGATAACTGAAACCTGGAAATCGGGATTAATGCAGCCGGATGCAGTACGCATTTTGTAGTGACGTCAACGCGTTAATCCAGAGTTGCTCAAACAGTGGCAGTAATGTTTACTCATTTAAAGTGCTTTAAATATGCTACACCGCTCCCTAGAAATGTCATAACAATAATGTAACGGAGGAGAAGAATTGGTATTAATAAACATTATAATTTCCTCTAGCCCCTCAAACAAATGTGCTGGACCGTGTCTTGGAAGTTTATAAAACTGACACAACTCGTGCACTTTAAGTTTAGATAGACAGTTCTTCACAACAGTTGTACTCAGCACAGTGCAAAAGAGGATGTGCAAGGAGGCCATAATAATTGTCATGTAAGTGTGTGTGTGTGTGTGTGTGTGTGTGTGTGTGTGTGTGTGTGTTTAACACAACCTCAACAGTATGACCTAATGATTCGTTTTCCACTTAGACACACTTTGTCAACACACTGGTCCATGAACACGGAATATCAGACATTTTAGTTTCTTTTACACAATCACACACAATATTTCCTATATGCTGATATGGCTAATTTTACATTATTTTATTTTATTCATTTACACCGTTGTCTTATATGCTATAGTTTCATATTCTCTATTTTATTATACTGTTCATAATATTACATTTCAAACCCCACAAGCTGCCACTGCTGGGTCCTTGAACTCTGGGTAAGAGCGTCTGCTAAATACTGTAAATGTAAATCTGTAATTTATTAGTCTATGTGTTATTATAGTTTATTTTATTTATGTTTATTCATAAAACATAACATATAAAATACCAGCTCTGTATTGTTTTACATGTGGCAAGTAGAAAGAACATGGGTTTGTGTTCCAATACTTTTGGCCATATGTGGGTTTCGTGTCCCAGTGCTTTTGGCCACATGTCGGTTTGCATCTCTATACTTTTGGCATCGTGCAGGTTTGTGTCCCAATACTTTTGGCCACCTGCAGGTTTGTGTTCCAATACTTTTGGTCATGTGTGGGTTTGTGTCTCAGTAATTTTGGCCATGTGTGGGTTTGTGTTCCAATACTTTTGGCCACCTGGATGTTTGTGTTTTGATACTTTTGACCACACGTGGGCTTGTGTCCCAATATGTTTGGACACGTGCGGGTTTGTGTCTCAGTATGTTTGGTCACATGTGGGTTTATGTCCCAATATTTTGGCCATGTGCCGGTTTGTGTCCTAATATATTTGACTACGTGTGGGCTCGTGTCCCAACAGTTCTGGAGATACTGGGTTTAAACCCCAGTCTAGGCTTTCAACCAGTGAACTCATCAATATAAACTCATGTTTGTCTAATTAAATCTCAAATATACATAGACAAAAGTTTGTGGAATCCTAAGTTAACATTATGTATCCTGAGTTATGAAAGAGCAACAATTGAGCGCTATCATTTTCCTACGGGTAAAGCTGTTTGGTGTCTTCCATTGTTGTTAAGTATGTCTCAATATTTAATTGGTCTTATTTTCCTTATGTAATGATCCTTAATTACAAATCTGAATCTGTTGTTCCAAAATAGTGTACGTCATGACTAATTTCCTAAGCATTTCTGAAGTGATGCAACAATTAAGTGAACGACCAGCAATAAACGCACATAATAAAGTTCAAGAAATTTTTTTTTTTTTACTTGATCACATTATTTATTTAACAATGCATAATACATACACAATGGTGAGACTTCCCTTTAAACATACAAGCAAGCACAAAGAAAAAATCATTTGTTAGTCCATTTAACTCACAAAAGTATCAAAAATATTATTTAAAAAACATACATACATTTTTAGACATAGTCACTGTTAGGTTTAGAATACACTGTCACCTACAACTAGTTCAACCCCAGTCCAATCGAGACACCACCATAGGACCAGATGAAATATTTGGGTGAGTTACCATTCGCAGTACGGCAGTGACACAGATAAGGTGGTGTGTGAGACACTAGTATGAGTGTATCAAGTCACTTGGTATGTAAACTACTCCATGAGACAGCTGGATTGAGAACAGTCCATAAAAATCTAGCAAACAGAGGCCCTGGGGTCAAATGCTGACACTTAGGAAAGCATATAAAGGAAATCAAACATAAAATGTGCATGGAAGAATGTAGCTACGAATTTTACCAACAAGATATTTGATAAGTGGCCACATGACTTTGCTGAGATTGGGTCACCACTCAAACAGCACTAGTTCTACTGTGAATGCCTTACATTTATGTTTCATTAACTACAGAAAAATGTTTAAATAAATTTAGCTTCATATAACAGAGTGCTGAGGTGGCCAATGTAATATTAGCAAGCCTACCAATTGCTCTACAAGTGGGTCATAATTGTTTTCTGCGATACAGCTTAGTAACTTACTTTTTACTTCTGTTGCTTACTTTCTGTGCTCCCGGTGTCTTCTCCTCTGTGGTCACTTTCTCTGTTTCTTTATGCATTTACAGTGGTACCTCGGTTCTCGTTAATTTGTTACAGAAGGCTTGTTGAGAACCAAAAACGATGAGTACCGACCAATTTTTACCATAAGGAATAATGTAAAATGAATAAACCCATTCCAGATCCCTAGAAAATCCACACTGAATAAAGCATTATATGCATTAAGAGTTTTGTTGCAGGTGCTCCCCAGTTTTACATATGTTCTGACAAATCCATCATAAGTTAAATGAATTATGAACTGAGGTCTTTAACGAGTGTTTGGTAGAGCTGGTCTATAGTGTATCATAGCAGAGATATGGAAAGGTGTAAGTAATGATAAGTAATGATAAGTACGTTATAATGTTTAAAACACTTACAGTAACCTACAGTCGGCCAAAATCATTAACACAACGCATATTTTATAATAGAGTGTTGAAAAGTCTCATGTAATTTAGTGCAAATGGATTGAAAGTGAAAAGTAAAAGCAAAACACTGACTCTATTGATGAACTCCGGGGGCTACCATAGCTGCTAAGCTAACTCCAGTCTGGTTCTGGAGCATTCAATTCCTGTTTTGCTTTCAGTTGGCTCTTATAAACTAACCTTTTTAGGATGGATACTTATTTGCACTAAGAATGCAGTACTGTAGAGGCTGTGTACTGAATCGTAAATTGTGACTCATGAATCAAGTTTAGTGTGAAACAAGTCGCACAGCTCAAATCATCCAAGTTTAAGCAACGGCACCGAATACCAAGCAAACGATGAGAACCGAGATAAATTTCACCACTGTGCCTGTTTCTTTCCCTTGTTTTGCCTTTCTTCCCCGTGCCTTTGTCTCTGTGTTCCCTTTGTCTGTCTGTCTAAATTTTTGAAGTATCTGTTTTGAAGTATCTTCCCTATAGATTTCTCTACAACTTCCCATTGCCCTTTTTCCATGTATCCCTGTATTATCTACAGTGTCTGCCAATACAGTGAAACCTCGGAATTTCGAACGCCTCACTCAAACAATTCAGACATTAAACGGTTCATTTCAATTTCTATCTTATAACATGGGCACCCTAAATAACACTCTCAATGGTGCGATCTTCCAAAGATGATGCACGTAATTGTCCAGTTGGTGTCCCTAATGCACATATTCAGTGTGCCAGTCGCCATAAAACACAAAAGAAACACTAGAGTGCGATCATAGGCATATTATGTATGTTATATGATATTATTTTATTATTATAATATTATATTATGTGTATGTACATTAGTCTGTGGGTGCAATTTCAGACACCCCCTCCCAATTCTTGGCACCGCTGTCCCAGTGATAAGACGTGCTGGAACTGCATTTGCCTCACTGTCTATAAAGTTTCACTTTATTTTCCCTTATTTCATGTCTTCATATTTCACTCATTTCATGTCTTTATTGGTTTATTCATGCTTTTAATCATTAATTACATACAAATATCGGCATAAAAACAAACATTTGGGGGTCGAGAACGAATGAAACTTATTTACATTACTTCTTATGGGGAAGTTTGATTCCGACTTCGAACTAATCGGAGTTCGAATGGCCTTCTGAAACCAACTCAGAGTTCAAATTCCGAGGTGTATCATTGTTTCCCCAGGTCGTATCCCATGTTACCTAGCCAGAACTGTGGTCTTTTGTTTGGGTTTTCCTGTGGTATTCTTGCTTAACATATCCCTGTTTCTCATGTATTTGCCTTGTTGTATATTTAACAATCAGTATGACTAAGACTGAACATTTTAAACTTTTGTATATTACAGCACTGCACAGTACATGCCAGCTTGCTTTTTTTCTCTCTTTCTTCTCACTTCTGTTGGGCATTTCTGTCATGTTTTCCTTTCGCTGCCTTTGATATGGTTATCACGAATTAAGACGTCTTACCCTTTATATTTATTCATTTAGGAGACGCTCTTATCCAGAGCAACTTACAACTGATACAGTGTCAAAGTCCAAGCAGTTGTGGGTTGGCAGGCAATTGAGGCATTGAGGCTTGAACCCTGGACATTCCAGTCCAGTATCTTAAGCACTGTGCCACCACAGTCCCTCTGTGATGCTCTTGCTTGACTAGCTATAAGGCACCAGATGTATTCACTTTAAAGCTGTACTTTGCTGAGTTTTTGCCACTCAATGTATACTGTACTGCAACTGGAATGTACCACATGGATCCAGTGGATCTCTCCACTGTAATCAATAGACTCCAGTGAGTCAATAATGCAAAATGACGGTAGGGTTGGGCAGTATGACGGTATTCCGGGATACAAGAATGGTGACGATATGTAAAAGTGGTTTCGGTATTTTAAAAAAATGCTTCACGTGCTGGATTCATCTACTTGAAGCACTGCTGGACCAGTCATAAGAAAGCAGTCGTCAGACAAGTACGCTGTTTTTGACCTATAATGATCACTAGATGGCGCCAAATAGTTTGGTTACAGGATCAGATTGCGTTCGGCCTATGTATCATCATATCTCACTATATAACGTTTCATACTTTTTTAGTTTGGCACCTTATTTACAGTACAATACTTTATTTCATTGGAAGGGATTAATGCTTACCTTTACTTCTCTTTTGGACAAATAAGGGGAGTTTTTCCCCTCACGTTCTGCCATTTGTCCTATTGACCGTACGAACCAGTCGGCTCTTTTAAAGTGAACCGACTCCCGTCCAAGTAGCCTACGTTTTTTTTGTAACTGAATACAAGGCAGAATGTTAGGATGATCGCGGCAGCACTTCGTGATCACAGTAGCATTGCAACATTTGTAGCATGCATTTGTGTACAAGACCCTGTGTCTGTTTAGTATTTGGTGCAAAACATTACAGCGTTCAGTATGTAAATAACGTTGAATACACTTGTAATAGTAGCCTGTGTGATGTTTTCACGTTTAATCTGTGTATACCAAACATAACGTACAATTATAATGTTATGGAAATGACAAGATTTAGTATACTTACACCTAAATAAGTAATGTATGTGTACACACTATAGGTCAAAACAGTGGCATTTGGGAGTCGACTCACTAAAAAGAACCAGAATCCGAGTCACTACTTATGTACTTCTCCTGCTATGAGACGAACATGGGCACACAGACCTGACAGAGACGTACGCTGATTTTGGCTGTTATATTTAAAAGAATATAACGACTTTAATGTTAGATATAACATTAGATATAATGTTTAAAATGATATCTGGTTCTATATTCGAAACATCCGGGTCTTGAGCCCCGATAAAATGACCTGACGATGCCTCTGATTTAAGGCTTGCTATTTTTTGACTGTTTTGTATGAAAAGTGGTCAGTGAGAGATGTTTGACGTTCTGATTGTTTTAGTTTTTGTAATAAAACCTGTGAGTACTGTCATTTGGATACTGTAAATTGGCAAAAGAGATTGTGGAGCGATACTCTGTTTGTTTTGGTCGTTCAGCACATATACACAGTTTCCTTCAGGTTGTCCATTTTGTATTTGTTACCAGTCCATATAACTCTCTGTGATCTCAAGGACAATACAGTGATTCATTATCATGGTACTAAAATGTCTGAACACCTTTTAAACACATTTCTTGAGCTGAATCCGACATGAATTCCTTAATTCATGTAAAGAAAAGAATTGTTGGGTTATATACTATTGATGTCCCAATGACGAAAGTCTGATTCCTCATCAGTGTTTCTTTTTCCTTTTTCCTTCTTAAAACACACCACCATAATAATACAAGCATACTTGTAGGTTGTTAAAACGCTGTCTTTGAATTGACAGCTGAAGTAAATGATGCTTTTTCTGTTCAGTGTAATTCATGTTTTCAGTGACAAGACTCCACAATGACAAGGATCTGCACATTCAGGAAAGCAAACACACCCTAACATGTAAGAATCATCCATCTCCAACACAATGCACTATTTGTAAGCAAACTAATTTTTTTAAAGGCACAGTATATACAGCCTAACTTCATAAAAACTCTAGATAAGGTGCACCTTCCAATATAGTCCCTTAGCCTATAGTAGCATCGGCATGACTATAATAACAATGCACTGTGAAAGCTGAGTTACAGTACTTTTTTAACGTTGCATGGTCTGGGTGCACATATTCAAGGGGTACTGAGTCAGATCAAAGCAGCACATGGTACGGTATTCCATACATAAAATGACAATGAAACATGACTGAAATTAGTCATAAAACATGTCACGTGCATGTGATGCTATGGCACACAGTGACAATTGATATTACTTAACAAAATTAGTAGAATGAGTTTAGCGTCGATCATCTGTTACCACAACGTTAGCACAATACGTTGTGAGACATAACAAATCAGTCCCAGTGGTAAAAGCTCCCATTAGGCATTGTTAGATGGAATCAGTAGTGTAGCTGAAAAATGGAAATGTTTATATTTAAAACAACCAGTTAATTATTAGTGTTACTAAGCAAATTAGAATTTAATATGATGCAAGAGAGGTATCAGATTTCACTGCCAATATACAAATGCATTCATGTATACACAATAATTCCTGTGAACATTAAAACAAGTTTTTTAAAAAAAAGAAGCCACATTGAAGATCAGTCTTGTGTTGTGTGCTTTCCTTCCCCCCCACTGTGGCCAATATTATCCAAAGGGCAGAAAGAACAACCTCACCCACACCAGGTGTCCTCATCATGCTGAGATCTTATTTCTCCTAGCTAGTAGTCGTGGGAGTCACTGACGCCAACCTTGGACCTCAGGAAGCCTTTGCTGGGTCTAAAAAAGTCAGGTCTTCTGACTGCTACTACTCACAGGCCAGTTTTGTATCAAAGCTAGACAAAGCAATAGGCAAAGGCCTGCAGAGCACACATGGATAGTTTTAGTCCATGTGAAAACGTCCCTCACGCACTCTGCCAAACTGGCATCACTATGTAGTCAGCTACGAACAGAAAAGCAAGGGAGAACGTTTTTTAGACAACTAGCAAAATGGAAACAAAAAGAAGTGGCTTTTCACTTGGAAAAACCTAATCAACGATAAGCATTATAAGTTATAAATAATTGATGTCACTGTAGATACAGCGGTACTTGACATTTGTTTTTTTCTATAATTTTGTATACTTTTTTGCATAAATAATGACCAAACATCATCATGTCGCTAAAAGTATTAAAAAGAACTCAAATTGAACAAGTGAGATAAAAATATTATACTTGGTATTTAGTTTATTGAGGAAATGTTATCCATTATTACACATCTATAAGTGGCAAGCATACGGAAACCTCTGGAATTAGTAGTCATGTCCATTGATGAGAAATTCAGTGTCCATGGATGACAATCAGCTGTGAGCAGAGCCCTGCTGTATTTAAAGAACAGGGATCTAACAAAGTTTGATCTACACAACACAAGACTGTTGAAGTGTGTCATGGCCTGAACAAATGACATTTCTGAGGACGTGTATTAGGTTGACTGGTCAGTCTAAATTGCCCCCAGTGTGAGTGTGTCTGACTAGTGTCGATAACCCTGCTCCTGTCACGAATAGCCATTGATGACCCCTCACATTGACTTGCCCTCACTAAAATCTATGAAAATAAAATGAAAAGTCCATCTCCTTCCAATATTCCTTAAAGTAAGCCAGACAGCCAATTATGAATAAACTGTTTTGTTTACATTTCAGGTGCTCCTCAGATTACGGTGTTTCTGTTTGCGATATTTTGACTTGGCGATAGGAATCCAGTAATACACACAATAAAAGCTTTGTTTCAAATTAATAACTGCAATGTTTGAGCTATTTTTTGTTCTACAAAAAAAATCTACACATTTTGTGCTACAGGATCCATGGTACTTTTTGTGTTAAGCATTATTGACAATAGCGGCACTCCGACTATTACTCTTACTCTATTACTATTAAGTATTACTCCTCGTCGTACACACCCAGCAATGACGCCCGCCTTAAAAAGCAGCCAAATTATAATAACACAAGTAAAACACTGCCAATATTAAAGCTACAGCGGTGCTTGAAGTTTGTGAACCCTTTAGAAATTTTCTATTATTTCTATGTTTCTGCATAAATATGACCTAAAACAAAAACACTCATCAGATTTTGACTGTCAAGTCACCCTAAAAGTAGATAAAGAGTAACCCAGTTAAAAAAAAATGAGACCAAAAATATTATACTTGGTCATTTATTTACTGAGGTAAAATGATCCATATTATATAATTAGTGAGTGGCAAAGTTATGGTGAAACCTTTGCTTTCCAGTATCTGGTGTGACCCCCTTGTGCAGGCATCATAACTGCAGCTATTGAGTTTTTCCTGGTATGCTGTTGATCAGTCCTGCACATCGGCTTGGAGGAATTTTAGCTAGATTAGCCCTTTTATTCCTCCGTACAGAAGCAGCTTCAGCTTCTGGGATGATGTTGGTGGGTTTCCTCACATTAGCTTTGACTTTGCTCGCTTCAAAAGTCCTTCACAACATTGCCTTGGATTAAGTTCAGGACTTTGACCGTTGGCCATTCCAAAACATAACTTTATTCTCTTTAATTCATTCTTTAAAAAAAAAAAAATTTTCTTTAAAAAAAAATAAAAAAAATATAAATAAAACATTCTTTGGGTAGAACCGATACTTGTGTGTTAGGGTCCGTTGTCTTGCTGCATGGAACCCACCTTTCCTCATTGAGATTTCAGTTTCATGGACAGATGTCCTGATATTTTCCTTTAGAAATTCTCTGATATCATTCAGCATTTCATTGTTCCATCAATGATGGCAAGCCGTCCTGCCCAGATGCAGCAAAACAGGCCCAAACCATGATACTACCACCACCATGTTTTCACAGATGGGATAAAGGTTCTTAATGCTGGAATGCAGTGTTTTTTCCTTTCCTCCAAACATTAACGCTTTTAATTTTTAAACCAAAAAAAAAAGAAAAGTTTAAACGTCAAAAAGTCTATTATTTTTGGTCCTCATCCATCCACCAAAAAAACATTCCTTTCTTCCCAATAGCCTTCCTTCTGGGCTCGTTCCAACGTGAATCTTTTTTAAAATTAAGGCTTTAGCAAATGCAACTGCAAGCGAGCCAGAGCAATGTTTCTTTTTTGGAGAGCAGTGGCTTTCTTTCCCGCCTGGCAACCCTACAATACAACACCATTGTTGTTCAGTGTTCTTCTGAATGTGGACTCATGAACATTTAACAATAGCCAATGTGAGAGAGGCCGTGCAGTTAAATTAGAAGTTTTATCCTGGGGTCCCTTTGTGGACCTCGCCAACTATTACTTTTACACGGCCTTGCTGCCTTTTTTTGGAGTGATCTTTGTTTGGTCGACCACTCCTGGGAGGGTAACAATGGTCTTGAAATGAATTTCCTCCAGTTGTACAACAACATCTGTTCTGACTGTGGGGATTGGTGGAGTCTAAATTCTTTGCTTTGACCCACATGCCACTGAGAATGATCAAATTACCTTATGTGCCTTAATGTTTGGAATACTGAAAAACGAGAACTGATTTGTCCACAGCTACATTGCTAATGAAACCTGAACCCCTTATCCTATATGAAGGACATGTAAGCTGGAAATGGAAGGAAATAACTCACGGTCGTATTTATCATGGCAGTGATCTGGAAATTCCCTTCACACTGAAGGCCCGAAGTGAACTCTGCCCCATGAAAGTTCCAGCACATATGAGACCTGGGTGTCCTCGTTTTACACAAACCGGAGTCTTGTTGTTTGTAGCTCAATCAAACTCTCTGGTGTTCTGTGTTCTTATTCTGCCAGCGAGCCAGCAGTGTTTCATGGTCCTGCGGTACAACAGTGGACAGATGTAAAGA
Source organism: Ancistrus triradiatus (assembly GCA_025084515.1). Taxonomy (NCBI): domain Eukaryota; kingdom Metazoa; phylum Chordata; class Actinopteri; order Siluriformes; family Loricariidae; genus Ancistrus; species Ancistrus triradiatus. Next base: position 243,477 of record JAJAGP010001000.1, read on the forward strand.
GATGTAGGTTTTCAGTTAGAAGCAGTGGGGTCAGACAGTAACTGAAAATACCTTGTATAAAGCTATGTTCACAGAGCAGGCAAAGTGGCCCAAATCCAATTTTCTCATCAAACAGAATATTATTAGGCTGTTCACCATATCTTTTTAATGTGCAAATGTCTTAGGCCACCATTAGATTTGTTATTTTAGCAATGGTGGATTCATTCTTATCCCATTTTCCCTTTTCCACAGTGTGCATTTATTACAAAAGTCGAGTTGGTGTGATGTAAAAGTCACATGAATTACGATCTGGCTGCTCAGACTGTGGGGGTATGTATCAGATTTCAATACCTCAAATGAAAGTGGCCCAAGTAGGACATGAAAATGTCAGATTTGATGTGTTTTTGCCATTCACACTGCCCCAAAGACAATACATCTGTGTTACATATATTATTTTGGGCTACTTTTAACTGCTGTGTGAACGTAGCCCAAGAAAAGGTGTACCCAGTTACAGGGTTATCTAAGAGCCAAGAGATAATGGCCTAAATAGACACACAGTTTAAAGGATGATGATAATACATTGCAGCTTGTTAAAAACAAAAAGGAAGCACTCACATTCCGTGGTCTAATAGAGACTCTTTCATGATCCATATTCATTCCGGGAATAATGACACTCATCTTCCGAGGGCCTTTAAAACCTAAAACATTGGTCTCCTGAACAATATGTAAACAATTATAAGTAATCTATTAATGCAGCATACATCACACATTTACTGAATTAAAATAAATGAAAACAAATCTTAATTCGTTATGCTATATTTATGATTCTTCTTTCTTTTGGAAAGGCTTGTTATATCACATGTTACCGCCAGAGGTCTCACTCCTCCACAGTACAACACAAGACGCCTTGACTCTGTGCTATTCACAGATCTTGCTATCTTAAGACTCACTCACGTAGCATATAGCTGCTAGCTCCTGACGCAGGTTGCTGGCTTCTAAGCTGGACGTAGTCTTGACCGGGTTCATCCCACTGTCATACACTGTAAACTTGGTCCCCATGAGGTTTGACCTACGGATTAAACCCATCAGAATATGTCGTTAACAACTCTGTTATTGTGTAGTCTTCTATACTCAGCAATTTTGACTTCTTTTAAAACTAATGAAGCAGAAAATGAGTTTAGTCTAGTTAGGTTATTCTTTAAAACAAGGCATTTGTCTTGGGCTGTGGGCATTTAGTCAAATTGGTGTGCAGTGATCAATTTCCACTTAGTCCCTCTGTTCCACTGCAGACAGATTAGGCACAGACTGTCTGTTCTACTAAAGTCTGTGCCTGATCAAATACATCTACTCTATAAACAGTGTGCCAGAAAAGTATGTACTCCATAGCAACGATTAGTGTGTCCACAGCAGAAGTCAAATGAAAGAACTTGGCAATCAAGCAGTATGTGTGCTGTGGGACTGTTATTGTGCTGTAAATTAACAATTGAAACTGCCAATAAATGCAAAGAAATGCACAGAACACAAAACAACCTTGCACGGACTAAAAACTGTATATAGCCGAAACATAACATTTTATAAAAATTGAAATGCATAGAATTTACAACACATTGGAAGTAATGAAAACACTTGTCCAGATGATCCACTAGTGTTTTTGCAAGGTCTTAAAACTTTACTGACTCACTAAAGGGTAAAACTGCCATATCTAAGTTATTACCTGCAGGGGTTATGTCTATTTTTTCATAGACACAAAGCACAAGCTTCTCACAAAACCTTTCCAACATCAGAAAGTGGTTAACCCTATCACCTCACAGCTCAGAGATTTCAGGCTCAATTCCTGACCTGGATTCTGCTTGTGTGGAGTTGGCATGTTCTCAGTGTGAATGTGTTAGGTCAACTAGCATCTCTAAAGTGTCTCGGAGTGAGTGTTTGTCTGTGCGTTCCATGAGATGGACTGCTGCCCTGTCTAGGGTTGGTCCCTGTCTTGCGCCCTGTCCTGCTGTTTGGGCCTGGCTCCCCATGACTCTGAATTGCGATACATGGGTATGAAAATGACTAAATGAATGAATGACATTAAAACCTTGTTTCTACATTCCACTGTCCATTTTATCATCTCCATGTTATGGGTTCGCTAAGATGTCATACAGCAAACCCCAAAAAACAAGGGTTTAGGACCCAAAGTGCAGTTAGCTCCAGATGGAATTAGTGAAGAAAAACCATGATCAAGAATACTCAAAAAGAGTGGCAACGATGGCAGACAGCGTAGAATTGAACCCTGAATGTCAGGGTCAGGGTCCGTTACTTAAGCGTCAAGCCACAGCAGGAGTACACATGACATGCAGACCAAAAAGGGGCTTTAAAACTAACTGAAAAGCTCCGCGTAGCAAAATAGGGAAAACAGTGAATGGACAGATTAAACATGATCGCCACTAACAGTGCGCAAAAAAGGGAATGTGTGGCGAATGTGAAAGAAATCGCTCAGCTGGGAAAAAGAGCGATTACTTGCTCGCTCTCTCTCGCTCTCTCTCTCTCTCGCTCTCTCTCTCTCACTGAGGCTGCGCATGCACCAAACCGGCAGCTTGGGAGAAAGAGAGAGCGATGACACGATGTGACGTGAGGCTCGTGGGCTCCTGAGAACGGTTTCAGTACTGCGCAAGGACACAGAAAATGAGGAACAAGGCTGAAAAGCAACACAACGTAATAATAATAATTAAAGCACGAGTGAGGCGCCTGCCTTCCACCGTTACTGTTTCTCTTCAAAGAAACAGCTACCATTATCCCCAACACTGTCGATAACCGGTGAGCGTCCGCTACAGCACGACCAATCCGGGTGAGGGCTCCGATGGGCGATAGTACTCCCATAATGGGTGATGGTGTGACACTTACTGAGCTCAGGACAGACCTTGCCTGAGTCAGAAGGTGCTACCCATAATGCGATCAAGCAGCTTAATTAGGTTAAGGCTGTGCGATTGTGTTATTGTGCGATCACGCATGCTGGGTCTCAACTGTCAGGGTCTCAACCTGAGGAAAAGTAAGCCAACGCTACCCCCTAGTGTCAGAGACAGGTAAGACCACTTACTGTTTAGATGCACTTTGTAGTTGTAGTTCATCTACATACTTTGTTAGTCATTTTTTAACCTGTCCTTCAACAGTCATGACCACCAGGACCACCAGGACGGTGGGTCATTCTCAGCACTGCACTGACACTGACATGGTGGTGTGTTAGTGTGTGTTGTACTGGTGCAAGTGGATTAGCCACAGCAGTGCTGTTCCAGTACATAAGCACTGTGTTCAGTCACCCTCCACTCTATTAGGCACACCTACCTTCTTGGTCCACCTTGTAGATGGAAAGACAGAGACAGTAGTATCTGTTGTTGCACAGTTTGTGTTAGTCATTCTCTATTCCTTCACCAGTGCTCACAGGATGCTGCCCACAGGACGTTGTAGGCTGGATATTTTTGGTTACCGGACTATTTTCAATCCATTAGTGACACTAAGGTGCAGCACTGCTGTGTCTGATTCAATCATACCAGTACAACTCACACTAACACACCACAACCACATCAATCTCACTGCAGGACTGAGAATGGTTCACCACCCAAATAGTAACTGATCTGTGGTGGTCCTATGGAGATCCTGTGCAGGTCCTGACCATTGAAGAACTTTATCTTTATTTTGTAGTAGAATTACTTGTGTGCTTAGGTTCATTGTCTTGCATTGTCGTGGGTCATTGGCGGGACAGCCGATGCCTAACCGGTGGCATAGGGTGGAAGGCAGGAACAAACCTAGACAGGGCGCCAATCCATCATAGCGCATACACTCACTCACAAACTAGGGGCATTCGAGACACCACCAATTAACCTAACACACATGTCTTTGGACTGTGGGAGGAAACCGGAGTACCCGGAGTAAACCCATGTGGTCAAGGGGAGGTCATGCAGACCGTTCCACATGGGAATTGAACCCTTCTTGCTGTTAGGCGACAGCACTAGCCACCGTGCCGCCACCACTGAATTCAAGAACATTAATATTAGTCAATGTGAGAGAATATAATATAACATAATATAATATGTTGTACTTTGTTTATTTTATCTTAGGCTAAATATTATTGTACTCCAATTTTAAATAGTATGTTTATTTACATATTCTTTAATTCTTACATTTAACACCCAGGCTGCCCAAGGAGGATGGGTACCTGTTTGAGTCTTGGTCCAAGGTTTCTTCTCTATAGAGAAGGGGAGTTTTTCCTTGCCACTCTCGCCTCAGCCTTGCTGAACTAGGGCTTTGAGCCAATATATTTGTAAAACTGCTTTGACGCAATGTTGTGATGTAAAAAGCGCTATATAAATACATTTAACTTGAATTGACAGTGGGTTTCCATGTGACATCTGGAAGTAGCAGTTAATTTGAAGGTGAAATAAGAGCAGATGTCTTAACTCAATGGGATGACACTTGGGTATTAGTGGGCACCCTGTTGTATTTAATGAACAGGGACTGAAAACACCTGCTCTCATTTCATCTTCAAATTAACAGGTAAACCAAGAGGTTCACATTAGTAGAATTGGCAGAAATCCTCATGAGTTCACAAAATTTTAAGCATCACTGTGTGGTTAGTGGAGCTGATCAAACAGACAATGAGTGTAGAAACAAGGAGGTGGCTCTATTATGGCTGATGCATGTATGTGTATGTAAGTTCTAAGCTCCTCAAAATGTGCTTTCAAGAACATGCACTTAAGGCCAGGCAGTATCTCTGGACTGTTAGTTTGCTACCAAGCTTTAGTTTCCTTTATGAAAATGACTGTAGTAGCTATGGTTGTTCTATAGTGAACCATCATTCTATCGTGAACTACTACATTATCTTAAGATAACTGTACTCTTTGACAAAAAAATATTGCGCCCAGAGAGAAATGTCAGATTGCTGCCTTTGTTTGCAGTGGTGTCATGAAGCCTGGACTACTACGAACTGGTCTTTAGCGACGAATCCAAGCGATGAAGTAAGGGATGCAGGAATGTCTCTTCCAGATTGCAACACTTCCTTGGCATGTCCGGTTGCCAGATATATCGCCAATCAAGCATTTATGGGAAAAGCTGTGATGCCAGCTTCGGTAGCCTACAAGTGTGCAGGATCTACAGGCCCAGCTGCAACATCTGTGGGCAAATGGTGCCACAGGATACCATAAAGAACCTGTATGCCTCCATCCCCATCCGTATCTCATCTTGCATCCAGGCTAGATCCAGCCTAATAGAGTACTAGAGCCTCCTTTCAATTGTACTGTTTTTCCCAATAGATGTATCCTTTCACTCTAATATTGTAATAACTTGCATGTATCATCATTACAATCATACATATAAAGTCTAATTCGATTTCAACAACTCCTTCTTGGGGGGTTATTTTTTTTGTCAATGAGTGTATGTTTATACTATGATTCTGCCATGGCTTTACTAATGGTCATTTACAGCAGCCATGGTTATTGTATAGTTAACCATGCATCTAACATACAATAATACTACTTAATTTATCATAATTGTCAAACGCTGTATAAAACATCAGTAAAACAAATTTTGACATCAAATCTCTCATCTAACATTTGTGTACACCGAGAAGTTTAGTAACCATTCATAGATGTCAGAGGCAGCACGATGTTGGTCGCCTCACAGCGCAGAAATTCCCGGTTCAATCGCAACCTCGAACTCTGCCTATGTGGAGTTTGTACTGTATGTACTCCCTGTGACCACGTATCGATGTACCCTTGTTCCTGTCGTGAATAGCTGCTGATGGACATGAAATAAATGAAAAACCAAACGAAATTCATAGTTTTCTATCCACCAAAAAAATATGGATATCATACCATGGTAAAATCGTGATAAAACCATGGTAGAGGTACCATAGTAACAATGTCATAGTTTCATTTAAAAAAAAACAACAAAAAAAACTGGTTAATTTTCATAAGGGAACTGGTTGCATTCATCTCTGGGTTCTTAATCTTGCTAAGGTATCAGCAGGAAATGTTTTCATATCCAGCTGGCATTAAGGCTGACATCATCACCCTTGACAGGAGCTAACCCATAGCTAAAAATAAATATTCCCACAGAACTCTCAAACGTCATATTAAGGTGTTTCTCACATGAAGTAACTAGCTAGACGAAGTAAACAGAGCAGTACCTGAAAACATCGGTTCTATGAAGGAAAACATTTAATGGCACACAGTGACTTGCTGGTTGCAAGCCTGACCAGTCAATTCAAATCCAGAAAAGTTTTTTCCTCCACATCTATACCCAGCATATTCCTGGTCAGAGTTGCAAGGTTTCTGGCACCTATCCCTCGCAGGGCTGGGTAGGGGAGCTATTGCAGTGCAGAGATGATCCCCCAACTAGCCTCTCCTATCTCAGATACAGCCAATTGTGTCTGCATGTAGCACTCAATGCAGTTGGTAGGAACCAACAGGAAGTATTACAGTACATCACTGCACGACCTGAGCACCCTCCAAATTAATTTATTATGCCAAACATTTATTGTAGCCTTAATGTGTAGTACAGTGGTACTTGAAAGTTTGTGAACCCTTTATAATTTTCTATATCTCTGCATAAATATGACCTAAAACATCATCAGATTTTCACACAAGTCCTAAAAGTAGATAAAGTTAAACAAATGAGACACAAATATTATACTTGATCATTTATTTATTGAGGATAATGATCCAATATTACATATTAGTGAGTGGCAAAAGTATGTGAACCTCTATGATTAGCAGTTAATTTGAAGGTGAAATTAGAGTCAGGTGTTTTCAATCAATGGGATGACAATCAGGTGTGAGTGGGCAC